>JAKLML010000030.1:0-293062 GCA_022813425.1 Aureobasidium lini
ATTGGCCAGAATGCGTACTAGTTAGCGACAGCTCATACCCCTTGCGGGGTAAATAGCTTAAGATAATCAAATCAAATCAAATCAAATCCTTGTATTTGATCGTTATGACCGTATAGTAGCCCCTAAGTTATCTCGGGACGATGAGTTGTTCCATGAGTTTTGCATGCGGACTCTCTCGGTAGAGTTGATGTGCACTCGAGTGCCAAATAGAAGTCTCATATGGCATCCGAACATCTCTCTGAAGCCACTCGAATAGTCATTGTTATCTTCGGGGGATGTTGGTTTGGTTGATGAAAGTTGTCTCGACAGACCAGATAGAGATATCTTCTGTCCATCAAATGGGTTGATCCCCGTGGGCAAAAAATCATGCAGGTCACATTCGACTCCTGTGATAACAGAATCTGCTGTCAAAATTGATAGTCACCGTCGGCCACCGTAAGACAGCTCATATCCCTATCCGTTAGATGTACGTTGATATTCACGAGACTACTGTATATTTGGCGAGTCAGACGGAGAGCATATGCGATCTTGCATGCCAGTCGGGGGTAAGAGCGAGCAAGCCACACTCGCGCAGCTGCGTAGAATGCTCCTTCAAGCAGACTTAGCTGCATGACGATTGACGATGTGCATATCATCGCGGTGAATCTCCGCTGAGCAGGTACGGAACGTGGAAGAAGAAAGCGAGTTGCGCGAGTGCGCAGAAGACGATAGTGGACTCTGGAGGTTCAGAGTTTGGGACAATTTAACAATGACTGTTTCCACAAAAAGAAATACGGTCCAGTGCTGAGGTCTGCACCTGCGACTATCTCCCCACCATGCCAGACATGGAGCCAACCACCCGATGGAATATCATTTCCAAAGCAAGAAATGGTCGTTATTATTTGGACCATGTAGAAGTCGAAGCCAAAGACACAGAAGCAAGCATCTTTATTAAAGTCCAGCAGCTTTGCCTATCATCGACCAAATCCTTAAACTGGCTCTTCGTCCTGCACGACCCAGTAGTGTATTCCGCTACTGCTGTACCAGTAGGGCTCGATTCTCTAGTACGCGTCCGAGATCTAACACTGGAAGGTTCGAACTTCGAACGATACTGAAGCTCAGACCTGCGAGGTCCTCCTCAAAAGCAAGCGTTATAGCGAAGCATACACCCTCGCACTTCGACAGCCCGCCGAACTCGGCAATACGACACCTGACTCTTTGACTAGTCGTCCACAGGTTGGTGCAGATCCAGGAAGCGACCAGGTTATACACGCTTTACTTGTGATTCAGGAAATTCGACGTGCCAAGGTTGTCATTGTGTTCGGGGCACTCTCTCTTTTGTCATTTAGTATAGGGCTTGTAGCCGGTTTAATGAGTGGAAAGGCGGAACTTGGGATAGCCGTTACGGCAGGATTATTCCAGTTCTTGACGATGTTGCAATGGTCGTATATATGGGCCACCGGGAGAGGAGTGAATGGGTGGTAGCGATGGGTCGTTGATATCATGTTGAACCGAAATGATGCTACAGAGATGAAGCAGCTGGTTGATCCGATTATTAGGTCGCTCGAGGTCGATTATACTCGAATGGTCGTGCACATGTCTTGCTTGTCATTATATAGGCGCAGCGCAAGTACGACAGCCACCGACAGTGGTTATTCGTGCTTGTTTGGAGATGACTTGAAAGGTAAGGTGACCTCGATGTCGCCATATCTATTTCGAGCGGACACGGGTGACAAGCAGTCGTGACAAGATACGTACTTCACAAGGTCGCTTATCTTCAAGCGCCTGTATAAGCAGATGCTACGTTATCAATACAGCCGTTGATTCAAGACTGAGTAGTAAGCGTCGTTCATGCCGGCAATTAGCTACTAGTCAGGTATGAGAAATCCAACGTCATGCAAATCGCAGGCAGGATGTCGCGATACGACGACCAATATATTTGCAGCCACTGGCGTCACGTCGGTTGTCGAGGTCGGAGGAGAGACAGATGTTTTGTTTCAAGGTGAAGTGTCAAGAAAGTCAGAGGATGGCATGTCTCGCAAGAATAGGAAAGGAGTCGTCGTAAGCAAATGAGGGGCATTGGTGAAAGCGCAAGGGCGAAAGCTGAGAGACGTGGGAAGGTTTTGCGGAGGTCGCGAGAGTTTGGCGGGAACGGGCGAGGGATCGACTAGCGTTGTAACCTTTGCGGTCCAGAAAGACAACAAAACCATCAAGAAAGTCCTAAGTTTGGAAATCCGTCTCCCTCGTCGAGTTCCTGCCATGCACCTGCGATTGAGATACGGCCATTGCACCTGACATACCTCCTGATACTCTTCCTGGCAGACTCGAACAAATGGGCAAATGTACGGCTTCTGATGCTATTGTTCTTATCACAAAAGACTAATATTCCCACAGGGCGATATGGAGTCATTCTCGATGCCGGATCATCTGTACGACAAATCCCAACCGCATACGAGTCGCGATCGCATAGCTAACTCACTCAGGGCACCCGAGTGCATATTTACCGATGGCTCAATACGCAAAGAGCGAGGAAGGAAGGCACAGATGTTGAGCTCAACAGCCTGCCCGAGCTGGAAACAAAGAAGAAGTGGACTTTGAAGATTCACCCTGGTGTGTTGTTGCCATACCTGTCGCGTACAAGTATAGCGACTGATGCGATGTTACAGGTGTCTCAACGTTCGGAGAGAAGCCAGAAGCTGTCGGACCCGATCACCTCAAGCAGCTCGTCGACCATGCCCTCGAATATATCCCCGATGATCAAGTACAAGACACGCCCATCTTCCTCCTTGCCACAGCAGGAATGCGCCTCCTGCCCGACATCCAAC
The DNA here is from genome assembly GCA_022813425.1 of Aureobasidium lini. NCBI lineage: Eukaryota > Fungi > Ascomycota > Dothideomycetes > Dothideales > Saccotheciaceae > Aureobasidium > Aureobasidium lini. The sequence goes on from JAKLML010000030.1 coordinate 2,805, forward strand.
GCAACCAAGTCCTCGACAACATCTGCTCCTACCTACAACGAAACACACAATTCCAGCTTCCAGACTGCGGTCTACACATTCAGGTCATTCCTGGAGAAACAGAAGGATTATACGGATGGATTGCTGCGAACTACCTGCTAGGTGCCTTCGACGCAGACGCGGCCAAACACCACGGTCATGGCAAGGACCACCACACATACGGCTTTTTGGATATGGGAGGCGCATCTGCCCAGATTGCCTTCGCTCCCAATGCCACAGAAGCCGAAAAACACGCCGAAGACTTGAAGCTGCTGCGCATGCGCAAGGTCAATGGTGATCCTCTCGAATACAAGGTCTTTGTTACCACCTGGCTGGGCTATGGTGTCAATGAGGCTCGCAGACGCTACATCGACTCGCTCCTAACAGCAAGCCCTGGAATCGCTGAACTGCCTGATCCGTGTCTTCCTACTGGTCTGGAAGTCACAAAGTCGGGACATGCGATTGGACCTGGCTCTCATGAGGCGGCTGGGAAAGAGACATACCTGCTGGGAACAGGCAAATTCCCTGAGTGCCTCTCAAAGACATTCCCCTTGCTGGACAAGGATGCGCCATGTCTGGATCCTCCATGTTTGCTACACGGTGTTCACGTTCCTGCCATCGACTTTGACGTCAACCACTTCGTCGGTGTTTCCGAATACTGGCACACCACCCATGAAATCTTCGAAATGGCGCACAAGGACAAAGCATACGACTTCAACACCTATCAACAACGAGTTTTGGAATTCTGCAGTCAAGACTGGAAGTCGATACAAAAAGGCGTCAAAGAAGAGAAATGGGGTCACAAAGTTACAGAAGAGAAGGTCGCTGAGGTATGCTTCAAGGCCAGTTGGTTGATAAACATGTTACACGATGGCATCGGTATTCCAAGAGTTGGTCTGGAAGCTACAAAAGGTCGTCACAATGGTACAAAGGCTGTGATTGATGGTGCAAAAGAGAAGGGATTTCTCGACCCATTCCAGGCAGTCAACAAGATCAATGATGTCGAGGTCAGCTGGACGCTCGGAAAGATGGTCTTATATGCTGCTTCACAAGTCCCTGGTCCGGATGATAAGGCTTTGGCTGTTGGCTTCGGTAGTAACGTCGCTGGACCCAACCTTCCCAAGGACTTCCAATATGCAGGTGGTAGCTCCATTCCTCTGCCAGGCGACCTCAAAGACGACGACGTTGATTGGCACGACAAACTCTTCACCTCCAGCTCTTCTCGCCGACTTCCTGGTTTCCTCCTATTCCTACTAATCCTCCTCGTCGCCGCATTCCTCCTCTGCGGCCGTGATAGGCGCAGCTCCCTTCTACGCAAAGCAGGCTTCTCACCCGGCAAAGGCAACAAACGTAAGAACGCCGTAACCAACGGCCTAGGTAAACTCTTCGGCAACAACAACTCCGGTCCATTATACGAACGCGTTCTGGAAGGCGGCATCGGCCCTGACCCCTCGGACTTCGAACTCGACGACATGAACGACTCAGATTCCGAAAACAGCAACGGCCACACTTCCGGCTGGGCAACACCCAAAGCAAACAACAATGGCTTCAGCAGCCCCGTCTTACATTCTTCCCCCCGCTCCGCACGAGTAAACCTCTACAATGCAAACGCACAACATCCTCCACCTCAACCCATGGCTGGATACTTTGACGGCCCTCCCAATCATGCCAGTAGTACTCATTCTTTGGCCACAACGCCTGGACTGCAATTACCTGGTGGTAGGGGAGGATTGCTTGCCAGAACGGAGAGCAGAGAGCAATTGGCTACTGCGACTTTGAGATCGGGGAGTAGGAGTCGGGCTGCCAGTCCTAGTAGGATAAGAAGTCCGTTTATCGCTCCGTTGAGAGAGGGAATTGAGTAAAGAGACTTGATTTTGCAGTGTTTTGGGATATGGTGTTTTCAGGACATGATCGGGCTGGTTTTCTTCTTCTCTTTTCTCTCACGAGATTTCGGGGTCTTCATTGTTTTAGCGATGGTGTTTTTCATGGGTTCCGTTCTTTTCATCAAACCACAGAATAGAAAGATTGTAATTGCAAATAGCTCTCCAACCGCACTCGCCATATTCTGCGAAAATAGTGTGCAATTAGTCAAGTAGAGAGATGTGACCAAGAGGAGTCAAGGGAGAATAGGAAAGAGCAATTGGGATGAGAGCATGGTGGTTTCTTCCCCCTCTGACCTAGCCGCTGCTTCGCTATAGCTATACGGGGATTCAGAAGGTCAGGTTTAATGCATTGTTTCAGCGGTATATGATACACTACACCATATATGCAGATCTGCAAGTCTTAAACGACAAGATATGATGTATACCCGATTGTTTCTCCTCCTTATCTAGCCTCTATCAACCGATCTCTACACGTACACAAACATGAATAACTCCCATGATACCGTCGGCTCTTATTCGCACCGAATCATAGCAACATACCCTCCATACTCAACCCTCCTGGAGACGATGATATAAGAGCTAAGGTGAGATCATCATCGACCTGAGAAATGTATACGGTCTCCGCGGCACTATAGCACATGATACAGGTGAAACGACAGAACATAATGCAACGGGAGGTGCGACGCGGTCATGATCAGAAAGCGTGTCGATGGTTGTTGCCTTGCTCTCAGTAGACAGCGCCGTTTGGCCTGGAAAAGTAACCATGTCTTTTGACAGACCGCTATCGAGGGTTGAAGGTTATTAAGATCGCTGTTCTCCTGCATGAACATTGAGCAGAAGATGACAACATCCATGGTTAGCGAGAGACATGTTTGAACAGGATGAAGGGTTTTTCTCAAATGGTAAAGTTTCATTTCAATGCATCTCTTCTACTTTATGGCGAGAAGAAGAAGCATCAATGCGGCTTTCTGGGCCAAGAAAGAGTTCTGTAGCAGCATAAACATTTGCCTGTATGACAAGAGAAGAAAAACTGGGAAATAAAAGAGGAAGAACGCCCACCCTTGAGTAGGTTTTGACGCCATGATACGCCTTTCCCGTGAAAAGAAAAAGCAGAAAAAACGAATAAGGAAAAGGGGATGTGGGTGCGGTCTGAAAGGATCAAAAAAGCATGCAGAAAGACATCAGGCAGTGCGGAGAAACAGGGCAAGGAAGAATTCTGGAAGGGAGAGAAAAACTCTCTAACAGCAGTTCTTTCCCATACCTCCTGCAACACCTTGGCCCTGTCCAACATCAACCTGGCTGGCACCTTGTTGGGCACCCTGTTGACCACCACCGCTGGAGTCGATGATGCGTTTCTTGATATCCGAGGCGAGCGAGAAGAAGGCCTTTTCGACATTGATGTTTGACTTTGCAGAGACCTCGATGAAGGGGATGCCGAGTTCGTCGGCCAGGGCTTGGCCTTGGGCGGTGCTGACGGCGCGCTTCTCCTCCCAATCACACTTGTTTCCGATAAGGATCTTGTTGACGCCCTCGCTGGCGTGTTGTTCGACGTTTGAGAACCAAGTGCGGATGTCTGTGAAGATGAGGAGATTAGCAAGAGGGAAGAGGGGGAGGGGAAAAGTCATGGTGTAAAACGCACTATTGAAGCTCTTCTCGTCCGTCACGTCGTAGACGAGCAGGATACCCATGGCTCCACGGTAGTAGGCGGTGGTGATGGTGCGGAAGCGCTCTTGGCCTGCGGTATCCCAGATCTGCAGCTTGACGCGCTTGCCGTCGAGCTCGATGGTGCGGATCTTGAAGTCAATGCCGATGGTGGTGATGAACGAGGGGGTGAAGCTGTCCTCGCTGAATCGTAGCAGACAGCATGATTTTCCAACACCCGAGTCACCGATCAGAAGGAGCTTGATCTGTGGTATTGGTTAGAGGGGTTGATTTGGCAGGACAGCGTAGGCAGAAGTGGGGTCGTACGAGAAAGTCATAGTTGCGGTTTTGGCCTGCCATGGCGCGGGCAGAATGTGAGAAAGAGCGACGGCGGCTGGCGACGAAAGGCGTAGAAGCGACGACGATATAGTGGTAGGCAGCGAATTTACGAGATAGGCGTCAGGTCGTGTCGGGGATAGGCAGAAGGCGGTGTATCCTGTTCGTTGTTGCGAAGCTGAAGGTCACTTGTTCCAAAGTGGAAGGGGTTGAGAGGGAAAACAAAGAGAAATCGACGACGTCGGCGGCTCTCGTTGGTCAAAGACTTGTATAGAGTGTGTATGGGACGAACAGCAAGGTACGGAGACAGTACAAGTAAACGACGACGTCAAGCACAAGCAGATGCCCACTGGCCCAAAAGTCACCGGCTCCCGCCCTCGTCCAGCCCTCAGCAGCTCGGCCTGCCAAGTTTCCACACCCCAACTTCTCCGTTCGACGAACCACCGCACTAACAACTGTTCGCAACGTCGCTATTGATCGGCCTTCTCTACAAGAAACGCAACTGACAGCCATCTCGTCAAGAGTTCTGTTTTCCTATGAAGAGTAGAGATTATCTAAAAGTACCGCTTGTATGCCCAGCGAATCCTATTCACCACCTTTCTCTGCTTCTTGACTCCAGTTCGGACATCAACCAACTCCTCCACATCCTCGACAAAGTCCCTGAATATTTGTGCGGGCATGACTTTGTGGGCAGCCTCACGCAAAACGTGCACCTCACAAAGCAACAGCCCGTGATCCTTGTAGTACAATTCCCCAAATTCTGTTGGTGTCGAGTTAGTGAGTACACGGTCAATGTTGCGCAATTGTCGCATCATATGTCCCTGCTTGCGACTTGCGTCCGCACCGCGTCGGGACGTGAATGAAGATGATAGCCAGCGCGAGATTCCAATCGTGACAAGAATCCCGGGTGTCAGGCCTACAAAGCCAAACACAAGTTCCTGACTCTTGAGCAATGCGTCAATGCCGCCCATAGCCACCTCGACGTCAACCTTTGTCTTTTGCACTTGAATGAGCAGTGCGCGAATCAGGTTGCCACGAATAGTACCCATGAAGGGGCTGGAGAGGTCCTTCTCGTATGCCTTGAGTACTGGTGTCAAATCGCCTTCGCGAACCTTGGATCTGATGCTTGAAATCTCGGCTTCTGTAAGCGGGCTGCCAGTCTCTGTCGCGTTTCCTGGGTTGTCGACTGCAAAGTCCACGACCATGCGTTCCAGACTAGCTCTGTCGCCTTCCAAAGACCTTTTCGACATGATAGAAACCTCACTGTCCTTGTCGTGGCGGATTGTCTGTAGAACCTTGCGAGTGGGCTCTACACACCAATTGATCCAGAAGTCGCGGATGGTGTGGCCAAATTCTTGAATCCAGGTGAGAATCTCCGCCTTGCGATTGACCAGGTAGCGGAGGATAGTGCTCGAGGAGAGAATGCCGACGGTGATTGGAAGCCAGTATCGGACAATGCGCGACGGCTTGCCGTGCTTCTGAACCACAACCTTGGACTGCTGAGTATACTCCGGAATCCTCGCATGTAGCATCTTGATCAGTCTGTCGGCAATCGTGGCCGGATGCACACCTAGCTCGGAAACCTCTCCACTCTCCTGAGTATAGACCTCCACGTCGTAGAGAGGGTCGTCATCGGTGGCTGCTGCAATGGCTGCATCGAACTTATCGACGGCAAGCTCTTCTTCGTTGACCTTGGCCAGAACAGCGTCCATAAGAGCAACGTTACGTGCCACGCTAGCCTTCCACTTGTCACGACCTTGAGTACCATTCGGTGTCGCGAAGCCCTCTCCATGCATGTTCTCATTCATCAAGCCTTCTCCTAATAGCACACCGAGTGCGTTGGCTCCACGGAGCCTGCAGCGCTTGAGCTCATTCTGCTTTTGACGAACAGAACCGCGAACCCTAGCGACAGGACTCACGACACGCTTGCGCATCTCCTTGACACCCTTCTCCCTGACCACCTCTTTAACCAATCCGTAGAACTCAGTCCAGCGGGCAGTCAAGCTTTGCTGTGCCTCGGCGCCAGCACCACGGATGGTGAAGTCGGCACTCCGCCTGCGTACATCTGCCCAGACGTAGTTGCTCCATTCGGCTATACGTAGAGGTGCCGTTTGAATGCTGTAAAGCGCGGTCGCGTGTTGGCTGCCTAGCACCTGATCCCAGTACCAGACATCGTCTGCGAGCGCGACAGTCTCATCCAGTAGTCGCGACAGTATCAAACCATATACCTGAACTGTAGCCTTTGCGACCAGCAGCCATGCCAACTCTTGCTCGTATTCACCATCGTGCTTCTTCACGGATAGATCCTCTCCTTCTTCGGGTAGCGAGATTTGGGCGCGTGAGAGATAGTGGTGGATCTGAGACGCGGAGAGGAGCGGGTTTCTTGAGGTTGAAGGTATGGACAGTGATTTGACTAGTGATTGTAGATGTTCCGCTCGGTCCGAAGGAAAGTGTTGGTCATCGCCGGTGATGTTGATAGGTCCAACTGGTGGTGGAGCATTCAATTGCAGACGGTCTATCTGCGAGTCGACTCGCCGTACTTGACTGAGGATAGCTTGTCAGCATGCATATACGAAGTGTGTGTTTGCGCGAAGCTCTGCTGGCTAAAGAAGGAAGTGGAGGTTGACAGAGATGCTTGACTTACTCTACGACGAAGGACATGGTCGCGATTGTGGATTCTCAGAGCACAAAACTATCTTGTCATGGTTCTTGGGAAGCAGTTTGTGTCGCTAGCAAAGTTGTGCGACGTGGACCAACAACGTGCAGCCAGCATGCGATGACGACAACTTTAAACATCAAAACCAGGCATTGTTCATGTGTCAGAGCATGCTTTGTGTCTCCCACCGACATCCCGAAAGGCTGACTGCATCTTTGATCTAACGTCTTTTGTAGGCCATCTGGCCAGTCACTATCTACCTAACACTCCTGCCTCCGGGACCTGATAATAGAGGCGATCTGATGTACTTCGCAGCAATCACATGTTGTAGTCTGAGGATAAACGGTGTAAAAATTGGAAACGTAGGATGTTTTGTATTCATGCGGCTCCACCGCCACCACATCTAATAGGTTGCAAAGAGATAAGCCTGACGCAGAGACCAAGATCCTGCCCGCGTGCTTCTTTCTCTTGTCTAATAAGAACTCCATCCCAATGCAGAAGATACGAAAAAAGGGCCATTAAAAACGAAGATGTTCGGTCGAGAGGAGTTGATGTCTTGAGGAGAAGATGCTCAGCTCATACCTCGTCGAATCCGAAAGCGCAGTCGTAGCGGGTTGAAATATGGAAGGAGGACAGGCAACGCATTTACTGAGCCTTTCTGGCCTTTGCGAGCTTCTTCTCTCTTCTTCTCTTGGAAGCCTCGGCACCAGCCTCAGTGTCCAAAACGTAGTCCCACCAGCGGAAAGAGCTAGAGTAGTTTCCAATAAACTTCTCGTGGTGAACGTCGTGGTGCTCGGCACCAGCCCAGAAGGGAAGGAAGTGGTGAAGCGACCAGGGGAACTCGTAGCCGGAGTGTGCGTCGATGGCTTGGAAGAGGCGGAGGACAATCCAGATGTACATGGTCAAGATGTGGAGATCCTTGGTAATGGCGCACCAGACGATAGGGATACCGACGGTACCGAAACCCAAGCTCATGACTTCAATGGGCGAGGCGTACTCGGCAGCGAGACCGAAGGGAGCCGAGTATTGGTGATGGATCTTGTGGACGGCCTTGTAGAGGGGACCCCAGTGGAATGCGCGGTGCATCCAGTAGTGCCATGCGTCCTCAAGGACGAAGAAGATAGCGATTTGGTAGGCCATCTTCCAGACGGGAGGGAATGGAACCTCGGTGCCGAGGCCGAAGAACTGAGCCATGGGGTGGAAGAGCCTGGAGAAGCCAATGTTAGCAATGTCGTCTAGGCTGGAGACGTGCAAATGATGGCTTACCAAATCTGAGGAAGCTCGACAGTGAAATGACTCAACAAGACGAGCTTGGCGCATTGCCATTGCTCAGCGGCAGTAGGGATTTTTTGCTGAGGTGCTTGTCAGTGTACGGTCGCGGAGCCTAGCGGAACCAATAAATCGACATACGTTCTGAATCTTGTACTTGTTGAAATAGGGAATGCAGTCGATAATAATCCAGGGAAGAGAACGGCCAAAGTAGACGAGTTCGTGCATCATGAATGACATGATACCGGTTGCGAGCACATCGTTGCCAATGTAGGCGTACCATGCCATCCACAGGCGCTCAAAGTAGTTCAGGTGTACATTGTACTTCGACACCGACTCGAATTGGTTCCAGTAAGTGTCCGAGGTGTGAGGGAGAGCGTGCTCAAGAATGGCGGTCGCGTTGCTGTCGATAGGTCAGAAAGTGTTCCTGAGGATCAACAGACTTGAGTACGAAAGGGGCGAATCTCACAGGTACGACATGATGAGCCTCTCTTGATCCTCCAATTGGGAATGATCGTGTCGCTGGTAGAGAGAGAGAACCCTTAGGGTGTGGTGTGTGTGCAACGAGAAGACCGAGAAGTGATGAGCTACCCTTTTTCTAAACATCCACCTTGCCGCAGACGGCTGCCAACGTTAAATTTCCAGTGAGAACCAAAATCAGACCATTTGCCCACAAATCGTTCCACATGGTCCCTGAAAAAGCGGAGGCTAGAAGCTGCCGACCGTCTTTTGGGGATGATCGAAGCCGACCATCGCCCTATCAACCAATCACAGCCCTGCAATCTCCGCTTGCGTGTGCTAAGCATTGAGATCATCTCACATCGCAAAACAAAGCAACTCGGAAAGCTCCCCTTCCTTTTTGCCCCCTGGACAAGCCACAAAACCATGACCCCTCCTACGACATTACCCGTACAAACACCGTATTGCCATCAAATTCTGGTCTGATGGCGGCGATTGCGTGGCTCCACCTGGTCATACATCTAAGTATTGGCATCACCAGATCTTGTGAGCAATTGAGCTTCACTCTTTCGAATCCCGAACGCCACTCTTTTGCATCCTGCGTGTGATGTTGTTTGTGGTGTTCAAACCCCGGGTCGCCGTGATGGGTTGATGGTGGTCGGCCTATTTCTCGTAAGATGTTTGAGATGATATTGGATGGTCTCGTGTTGTTGTTTTGATCAAGGTGGTATTCCAGCAGTCTTTACAATGTTAACGCTGGCGGGAGTGTGACTGCTGATGATGATGATGATCCTTGAGTCAACAACCACACGAAGCGACGCGATTGATGGTGTGTATCTAGCTTTGTCCGCACCAATCCGACCTTGCAGAAATGCACGGTGTCCATGAGATCCACACAGCCGTCCACAGAGAAGCATGAACTTTCGAGCTCTCAGTGGAGGCTGCCTCCAGTGTTGCAAGATTCGTGCATTTCACCAGCTACGAAAGTGAGAAGTCCAGCACATAGAAGGGGGGGTCCAAAAAGTAGAAATCAATTAAGGCTATGCGCCCGATAACAAGATTCGTAAAAGGGAAATGAAGTTAACTAAACAGAATAAAAAGAACCGAATCTTGTTTCTCTCTGCCTGCATATTCACATCTGTTGTTCTGGCATGCAAGAAAGAGTGGAAAAGGAAAACCCCTAGGACGAAAATAGCTTCTCCTCTTCCTCTTCTTCAATCCACAGCACTCTTTTGCTTTCTTGTAACTTTCCTAGACCTCTCTTTCTAACATCATCTTTCTTGTGTTTGTTCCTCTTTCTTTCCGTTTCCTTGCAGTGGTCTGCTGTGACTCTTCATCATCTCTCGGCGAAGGCGTTTCTCGTAAACGTAAGGACAATCTGTTGCGGTGGACGATGATGGAGATGAAAATGGCCATTCGTACGATCCATGCTTTGAAGCATGTCCAACAGTCGCAAGGGTGCTTGCAGCTGCACTACCGTTGCTTCTTAATCTCTGTGGCCCATCCGTCAATGCCTTCGCCCTTGGTGCCTGGCTCAATTTCCAGCTTGACGCCATCCATGCCCTTTGTGCCTTCCAGGAAGCCGTGGCCTGCCATACCTCCGGCATTGGCGCGGTCTGCGGGTTGGAGCTCGAGCATAGGTAACAGGAATTCGGCGATGCGCTTGCTTTCTTCGACGCTGAAATGGTATTTCTCTCTCAGCACGTCCGGCAAGGCCCAATGGCGTAGACGATGGATGTTGCGAAGCTCGCCCTTGCGGTTGAATATCTCTTGCGACCATTTTCCTGACACGCACAGTGATTTGGGGAATGTGCCGAGCAGTTCAATGACCTGAGCAATGTGGTCGTCATCTTTACCGTACTTGGTGCCAGACTGAGGATCAAAGAGGTAGTCGCCAGTGATGAGTTCGAAAACCTGGACAACAGGATTAGCAAAATTGCACGTGTTGAATGGAGCGATTCCTCTTACCATGCAAGCCATACTCCAGACATCGGTGCTGGCACCCCACTTTGCTCCAAGAATGACCTCTGGTGATCTGTACTGTCGTGTCTGAATGTCGTTTGTGAAGTGATGACCAACCCAGCATGCATTACCCAAATCAGCAATCTTGACCGAGATTGTGTCGAACGATACCTCCTCGGCTGGCTTGGTCGATGATGATGGGGTTGGGGGAGACTTTCCAAGGTCAATGCCGGAAACGTTGTTTGCGAGGATGTCACTGGAATAATGGTCAGTCAGGGTTTCACGTACTTGGAAATCAAAAGCTTACGCAGTCTTTTCGCGCTCCTTTTGCGCTGCTTCGTCTGAGATGCCGAGGGATTCTTTCATGGATTTTGTGGGAGAAGTTGCGCCTGCAGCACCACTCATTTCAACATCTTGACTCGGACTGGGGCTTGGGCCCGTGATTGGAACAGGTTTACCTTGCTCTGCCATGAGCTTGTTAAGGCTTGACAGGTCGGTCTGACTAAAACTGGCGTTGAGCGGGCTAGGTAGAGGTTGACTGCCGGTGATGAGGGTTCTTCTCCTCCTTCTGCCGTTGCGGTGTTCGTCCTTTGCCTTGTTGGGATCTTCTTGAACATAGGTCTTAACAATCTGCTCGACGTCACCAATTTCGATAAGGACGTTCTCGGGCTTGAGATCGGTGTGGATGATGCCGCATTCGCGGTGGAGGTAGTCGAGTCCTAGCAGGACCTGCTTGGTAATCTGTTTGACCAGCGGCATGGGAATGCCTCTGTGGTTCCAGCGCTTGATCAGGCCCAGCAAGTTCTCGCCCAAAACTTCAAAGACCATACAAACGTGCATACCGTGAGGGCCTTTGTGGTTGAACGAGTCGAGCAGGCTGACTACATGTGCCCTGCCAGGGTGGTCCATGTTGGCCTGGACGACCTTGTTGAGCAGCTTGATCTCATCCAGGGCAGTTTCTGTGTAGTGGGCGGCAGAGCGCACAACCTTGAGGGCGACATGCTTGCCAGTGACGTTATCGCGCGAGAGCCAGACGGTGGAGAAATGGCCCCAGCCCAGCTTGCGCACGACTGTATATTTGCCGTTGTTGTATTGTTCGCCGACCTGGACGGGGTGGTAGCCGCCCTTGCAGTAGTCCTCAGAATCCTCCTCGTCGGCCGTGTTTTCGGTTTGCTCGTCACCGGAAAGCGAGGATGAATCTGAGCCGGACGGGCTCACGTCACGGGTGCTGGTTGTTGATTTTTGGTAGCTCATGGGCGATGCGGTTGTGCCTGAAGCGCTATAGACGATCTGTGGTTAGAATGCGACGGGGTGGAAGGGTGGATGGGCATTGTACTTACGCCTCTTGCTGCTCGGTGGTGACGATGGGTTTCAGTTCTTGCTTTCTGCGCTTCTTGCCGTTGGTACCGTTGGCAGCGCTGGTTGCGGATTGGGCGACTTGCTTTGCCTTTTGGATTGCAGCCTTCTTGATGTCGGATCCATTCATTTTCGAGGGTTGAACAGGGAGAGCGGGTTGTTGCTGGCTTTGACGGACAATCACAAGCCGGCTGTGCAAAGAATAAAGAGTCGGGCAGCGACTGCTGTTTGTGCTAGAATATGCGTCGCTTCGGTCGTAGTCGAATGCGCGGTTGGTTGAAGAGTCCCGACTGATACAAATGATAGATTTGCGATCTCGATAGAGTTGTTGGAGCCTGTGTCGATGCTGTCGCAACTCACGAGCGTCGTCAAGCACAAGCGTACGGCGCGGGAAGGGCTAGGCGTGTGTGTGGGCGTGGAGGGGATGGTGACGCTGTTGCACTCGCAACCTTCAAGAATTCGATGGTCAAAGCTGACTTTCTGCCAACTTGTTGATTGTTTGCGAAAATGCCTGTCTCGATCTTCTCGCTCTTGCTGTGCACGTGGATTGCTGATTGACCATGCGCGACTTTGCTCCCAGCTAGCCAGGGCTATCAATGGTTTTTATGCCGATGGGGATGCAATAAGTAGATGGTTGGGAAGATGCCTGCCAGTCTATCTGCCCAAGCGCTCTGTATCCGACTTCTTGCTAACAGAGATCCTGTTCGATAAAAAGGAAAACCCGACACAAGATGCAGAACTGATGACCAACCCGCTGCTTTCAAACGCGTCCCCTCTTACCCCGAAGCTCTTATTCTTCTCGTGAAGCGTGAACGGCCATTTATTGGTCTTCTATCGAGTATCTTGTACTAATGGCCTGTGCTCTGTCACTCTTCTTGCGTCTTGCGGAGGTTGGTCTTTCTCCACCGCGAATGGCTGCTTGGCCACTTTTTGGCCATTCCTTGTCACACTCGAACTTGTCAGACTTTCACGACATGCAGTGCCTTTGAAACATGTCACTGTGCCTGTCTGCACTCTCACATAAAACAAGGCCTGTCCCATGCGCTCCATGACATGTGTCTCCACTAGCGTGCCATTCGACCGCTGACCCGGTTTATTGTTCGAAACAATTGACAGACGCCAGCTTTTTAACGATTTCTTTACGACTCGTAAGACTCTCATGAATAGACCTGGACAGGAAGCACATAGGAACCGAGTATTCCTAAGGGAGACAGGGTCACTACAACCATCTATAAAGCTACACGGGACTATTTCGAAGCCCTACAAATGTCCATGAAGTGATCGAAAGTGAAGATCTCGGTGGAGGCTCTCTCTTGTTTGCTAAATCGTTCCTGCCCTTTCATGACTGTTTCATCCCAGGATCTGATGCTTAGAATTCATAGTAACGCATTTTCCTTTACAGAATCTCATGTAGTTGGCCTCGCCTTCCTTGGTTTCTCAGCTTGGAAGTCTATAGTTCTTGCCGTTTATGATAGAATGGAAAATAACAGGGTTACCCGGCCGGCAGTAATTTACGAGTAGTTGCAGCCATAAGAGCTTGGATATAAAGCTTAGCTGCCTTTAGACTCTTGTGTCGGCCATTCTGGATTATAATTGAGCCCTCATGATGTTCCTGGATGTAGTATCCGCGGCCTTGAGGATGTGGGCAAGGAATGAACCATCTGCATCTCGAATTCGGACAACACAGGCTTCGACTGCAGCAGGAGTACAGAATATATCCAAATACTACGCGGGATCTTGACAATGGTAGCGCCTTTTGGTTTGGAGGGGTTCCAAGTATTGATAAATGCCTGTTAAAGTGGAAGAAAAGTGAAGTAGTATGCTGCAACGAAAGATGGCTCACATCAGTCACTGTCGTTGCTCTCCATACTTTTTTGCCGAGGAGCGGAGATAAGGAGCAGTGACGCCGTCATCATACAAGCGACTTTCGCGGAAGCTCTCAAGCTCTCTCTCGATTCATCAACGGTTGTGTTTATCGCAAACCAGCTGTGACTATTTAATCCTTCAGCATGGCATACCTGGCATCCATCCACAGGCCCAGTAGCGTACGGCACGCGCTCAAACTCAACTTCCTCAGCGCCGACGAAGACACCCTTGTGGTGGCGTAAGTCGCTTCAAACAAGCTTCACTTTATGCGCTGACATGAAGCTAGCAAGGCAAACCGATTGGAGTTCTACACGCAGCAAGAAGATGGCCTCGTATTGCAGCACTCGAAAGCCATATACGGCAAGGTCATCATGTTGCAAAGCATTCACCCTACTTCCTCCCAGACCGACCATCTGTTCGTCGGAACCGATCGCTACATGTACTTCACCCTCTCCTGGAATCCCGAAACCAATCAACTACAAACAGAGAAGAGCTTTGAGGACATGTCAGACAGAGCAGCAAGAGAAGCACAGCTAGGAGAACGATGCAACATCGACCCGACAAGGAAATTCATGGCTCTCGAGATATACGAAGGCATAGTATCCGTTATCCCCATCGCACCTGACAGCAAGCGCAAATCCTCCTCACAGTCTCAGCCCTCAGACATCGGTCAGCCGGCATCGGTCAGAATATCTGAGCTCAATGTACGATCATCTGCTTTCTTGCACAGGAGGAGGGAAAAGGACAAGCCCGAACTAGCTCTGCTTTACGAGGATTCAGTAGGCAAAGTCAGATTGAAGGTCCGCGAGCTTGACTATAGTCCGCCGCTAAAGTCAAACGAGCCCGGAACTGCCGAGCTTGAGAACGAGCAGGATGCAAGCGAAGAGTTGGATCTAGGCGCCAGCCATGTGATACCTTTGCCAGCCCCAGCATATGGTGCACTAATTCTTGGGGAGACCACCATTGCCTACTGCGAAGAATTCGACCGTAAGATCACAAAGAACGAGCCCCTCAAAGAGGCCACCATCTTTGTCGCCTGGACACAAATTGACGATCAACGATTCGTCCTTGCCGACGATTACGGTAAGCTCTACTTGCTAATGGTAGTCCTGAATAGCAAAAACGACCTTGAAGGTTGGAAGCTGGACGTCATTGGTGAGACTTCTCGCGCATCGACACTGGTCTATCTGGATGGAGGCCGCATCTTTGTCGGTTCTCATCAAGGCAACTCTCAGCTCATCCAAATCACTCCCGGGTCCATTGAAATCCTGCAAACATTCTCCAATATTGCTCCTATCCTAGACTTCACTGTCATGGACATGGGTAACCGCTCCTCTGAAGCTCAAGTCAATGAGTACTCTTCAGGGCAGGCTCGTATCGTTACTGGTAGTGGTGCTTTCAAAGATGGCAGTCTACGAAGTGTCCGTAGTGGTGTCGGTCTTGAAGACCTGGGTTCTATTGGCGACATGGAGAACATTACCGATGTCTTCAGCTTGAAGTCGAACCCCAGGCTTGAATTTGTGGACACATTGGTTGTATCTTTCATCGCGCATACCCGGGTGTTCAACTTTTCTTCCGAAGGTGACGTCGAGGAAGTCGACAACTTCAAAGGCATGGATCTATCACAAAGTACTCTGTTTGCGACCAATCTTCCTAGTGGCAGGATCTTGCAGATCACTAGCTCCGCGGTACATATCACGGACCCTGAGAGCGGCATGACGCTCGAAAGATGGTCGCCAGAAGGAGGCTCGTCAATCGCTGCAGCTTCCACAGCTGGTAGCAACATCTTGGTCTCTGTCAGTGGTGTTGGTCTCTCCATGCTCAACGTCGCTGGCGACAGCGTAAAAGTCACGGCCTCAAGAGAGTTCGATGCTGGCTCTCAAGTTGCCTGTATCTCACTGTCACCTACGCTACGCGGCACTGCTGTAGTTGGCTTCTGGCAAGATGCTAGCATAGCTTTGTTGGACACCTCTTCTCTGAGGACCATTCATTCCGAAACGATCGACGAAGAGAGCATAGCAGTCCCACGTTCATTGCTCGTTGCTCCCATTCTGGAAGGCTCGTTGCCAACTCTTTTTGTCGGCATGGCCGATGGAAATGTCGTAACGTACTCTATCGATCCTAGCACCAACGCTCTATCGTCCAAGAAGAGCACGATTCTCGGCACACAACAAGCCAACTTCAAGGCCTTACCCAAAGGTGATGGACTGAAGACAGTGTTCGCCATTTGCGAGCACCCCAGTCTGATCTATGGGTCCGAGGGTCGCATCGTGTACTCAGCCATCACAGCAGAGGACGCGACATGCGTAGCTCCATTCGACGCTGAGGCTTTCCCCAACGCTATCGCAATCGCCACAGCCAATGAGCTGAAGATTGCTCTGGTGGATGAAGAAAGAACCACACATGTCCAGACATTATCAGTCAACGAGACTGTTCGCAGAATTGCATACTCTGCCGACCTACGCGCTTTCGGTCTCGGAACCATTAAGCGCACACTGAAAGACAGCTTTGAACACATAGAAAGTCACTTCAAGCTTGTAGATGAAGTCGCCTTCCAAGAGTTGCATACCTATGCTTTGAACGAGGAAGAACTGGTCGAAAGTTGCATTCGTGCCAAGCTAGACGACGGGTCAGGTGATTTGGTGGAGCGCTTTATTGTAGGCACAAGTTATATCGAAGAAGACGTTGGAGACGCACCTAGAGGCCGCATCTTGGTCTTCGAGGTGACTGACGATCGACATCTGAAGCTTGTGACTGAGCATAAGGTCAAAGGAG
This sequence comes from Aureobasidium lini, assembly GCA_022813425.1. Taxonomy (NCBI): domain Eukaryota; kingdom Fungi; phylum Ascomycota; class Dothideomycetes; order Dothideales; family Saccotheciaceae; genus Aureobasidium; species Aureobasidium lini. Next base: position 19,026 of record JAKLML010000030.1, read on the forward strand.
CTTGCAGATGCCTAGCGATATGCGAGGGTCGCATTGTTGCCGCTCTGGTCAAGACAGTAAGTGCTTCTCCTGACGATGAGTTCCCACCACCCCCCTGCTAACATCTATAGGTCGTTGTGTATGACTTCAAGTACGAGACGTCAAGTACGCCATACCTTGACAAGGTCGCCAGCTATCGCACATCCACAGCCCCGATCGACGTATCGGTAACGGGAGACAAGATCGCTATTGCAGACTTGATGAAGAGTGTCTCAGTCGTGCAGTACCAAAAGGGTACAAACGGCCAAGAGGACAGCCTCAACGAGGTCGCTCGTCACTACGACACTGCATGGGCGACCGCGGTCGCCAACATCGAAGCAAACACCTATCTCGAAAGCGATGCCGAAGGCAACTTACTTGTGCTCAATCAAGACGTCAACGGCTTCTCAGAAGAAGACAAGCGCCGCCTACGTGTTCTCTCAGACATGCAGCTTGGCGAGATGGTCAACCGCATCCGTCGCATTGAAGTGCAACCCACCGCAGGCGCTATCGTTATCCCATGCGCATTTCTTGCCACAGTCGAAGGTGCCATATATCTCTTTGCAACTATTGCGCCTCAACACCAAGACACGCTTATGCGTCTGCAAGAAAACATGGCAGAGAAGGTTCAAAGTCCTGGCAATGTACCTTTCAACCGCTACCGCGCCTACAAGACGTCTGTGCGTGAATCCGATGAGCCAAACAGATTCGTCGATGGCGAGTTGATTGAGCGTTTCTTGGACTGCGACGAAAAGCTACAGGAGAGCATCGTGGAAGGCTTGAGCGTTGACGTTGAGGAGGTCAGGGGTATCGTTGAGGCCTTGAGAAGGTTGCACTAGAGCATTGGCGGCAGTAAACGCCACTTTCATGAATACAGATGACTATTTTATTGACATTCGAACTTGTGTGACGTGTGTCTTGTTTTGATGTGAGTCTGACTTGTGGCTACGCTTTGGCGGAAGTCCAAGGCATATATGGATAAGTGAACATGGAGCCTCGGAGATTGAGTATTGAAACAGTGCCTCGCCTACCTTGTGAGAGAAATCATGTCATCTCGAACAAGCTGAGGTTGGGTGGGTTGAAGCAGAGCAAGCCGCAGCATCGGCCGGATATATCGGGTCTATTGATTCTCTGTCACAATCTAGAATGCCGCCATACTGACAAGCAGATTTGTTTATGATGATATCTTGTTCTTCCATCATCACTGGAGAATTCGACACACGAGACTGCTGCCTGCATATCCAAGACAGAGCCAAGTGACAGATTGTCCAAAAACGTAGTCTTCTTTTCTTTTCCACGTACGCAGCCGTGCGGATGCAAAGATCCTTTTCGCAGGAAAAGAAATGTGCCATGGGGGTATCCAGCAATTACTTCTCAAACAGCCTCCCTAAACCCCAAACATACCATGCACCTTTACACGTACAATCCTAAAAGAATCTACAAGTAAGACGGGGAAGTAACAACTCACAAGAAGGAGTCATCGGAGAGATAGGGCAATAGGGCTATGAATACTACGCTTGAGAAAGTTACAGAGAGAAAGCAGGTGATCAAGGTAAATGGAAAAAGACGGAAGAAGAAACGACTGAGTAAACGAGAGAAATGAAGAGGTGATCGAGGCTGTGGAAGAAGAGGAAAGGACGATCAAAGATCAGGAAGGAGGAACGAATGATCGAAGATACAAAAATGGAAGCAACGACCCGCACTATACAAGGAAGGAGCGATCTAGTTTAGAAACAAGGAAGACACGAACATATCGACTAACATTGAAAGAGCGACTAGATCTGTAGATAAACAATTCACATCCCAACCACCAAAAGAGGAAGAAAAAAGACTGCCATCGAAACAGGAAAGCCTAGTCTCACACGCTTTTTATCCACCACTAAGGATTGTAACCAAACGCGTTGTACAAATGCATGATACACCTAACATTTCAAGGCTCTGTCCGCTAAAGATAGCTTGCTCCAAGCTGCTCTTGTCGGAAACAACCTAACATCTAAGAATGACCATATACATTCCCATGAATAATTCGTGGGACGATCTAGAGGAGTTACGACCTTAAGCAAAACACGATGGAACCTTTAAGGACGACATAACCAGATGTATAGACAGAGGGAGAAAAGTGAGATTCACTATCGAAAAGATCAAGTAGATTGAGTAGATAGATCAGATCAGAAAAAAAGTACAAACAAAGAAAATGAATCAGCAAAAAGCGCTCGCCTGCTTAAGGGTAGTTGAGAATCCAAACAAGACACAAAAGAGAAATTTGTCCTTATCATCAAAGAAAGAAAAAAAGGCTACATAAAAAAAGAAGATTTTTGCCCGGCCTTAGATATTCGTATCAAAGATCGGAGTGAAAGACTGGGTGGGGTATCGAATGAGACAAGTGACAAACAAAAGAGATCAGAAGTGGTCTGCTTTAGTTTGCACGCATGTTCAGGCGGTGCTCGAGACCTCTGGGTGAGTACTTGGCATTGATGGGCTCTTCGTCCTCGATACCGGAGTTTCCTCCAAACTCGTCGACGACGCCAGAATCACTGGACTCTCCTCTGACGATTTTGGTGGGGAGCTCGGGGATGTCCTCTTGTAAGGTGGTGCGCCAGTGGCTTTGCATGCTTCCACGATCGGTCGGTGTGGCGGCTGTGGAAGAAGAGATCATGCTCATGGATGTGCTGCTGCGGTTGTTCAGGGTGTTTGCGCTGTGGCTGTGGATGAGATCGGGAGTGGGAGGGATGCTACTGCGGATCGTGTGGCTTCGTGCATCGTGCAGACTGTAGTTTGAAGATGCGGATGCTTCACTACCGTCATACTCGGAAGCAGCGTCGCTGAGAGAGGCGCGTGTCATGATGCGACCCTTGCTGCGGCGCTTGAGGTTGCCTCCGTGCTCAGATGAAGCCAAGCTTGCCTCCTCGTCATTTCCGTTACGGTCGCCAGCAACAGACTCAGCACGCTGAGCCATGTTGAGACCTTCAACAGCGGCGGCACACTGTTCGCTAATATTGCGGATGATATACGCAATGGCGTCGGTCTTGTCGCGCAATTGGCGGTCTGCTACATCGGTCATGCTGAGAGAGCTCAGACGGCGGCGTGCATCGGCATTGCGGCGCAGTGCTTCAGCTGCGGCATCTTCACCACGAGCTGACATGCGAGTGCTGCTGCGAGATGAGGCGCGGGAGCTGCTGGTGCTGCCAAGATCTCTAGTGATAGCAGAGCCAGGAGCTGGCGATGCGGGAAGAGCGGTGGCAGCGGCTTCGTCAGTCTCGTCGGGCAGCTCAATGGTGCGAACAATGTGCTCCATGTGGTGTGCTTGACCGTCGATCAGAGCGCGAAGGTGAAGGACAACCCGCTGTGCCTCATCGCGTTGACGGAGGACTGCTGAGTTGGTCTGCTGCAGAGATGCGATTTCTTGCTTGTTACGCTTGCGTTCACGCTCGAGCTCCTCAGCAATTTCTTGCTGGAGAACAAGAGCCTCCAAAGCGTCGTCTCTTTGCTTCTCGGTGCCACTGAGTCTGGGCGTAAGACGGGCGATCTCCTCCTTGGCCTGGTCAGCGATTTGACCCAGTCTTCTGTTCTCGCGCTTGTGGCCCTCAATCTTGACCTTGAGTTCCTGAGTCTCCTTGGTAAGTGTCTCAGCGAAAGACTGGAACTTGAGAAACTGCTGCTTCCAGGAATCGAGCTCGGCATCCAGAATGTTGTTACGCTTGGTGACCTTGACAACCTCGGTATCCATACGGCACTTGAGGTTGATGAAGTCTTGCCAGGCCTCGTTTGCGTCGCGCGAGTATTGGTTGCGCTCACGGATAATTTCGTTAAGATGACGCATTGAAACCTTGGTCATCAAAGGCTTCTTCTGAGCACCTCCGAAAACAGCCTTTAGACCAGTGTTACGGCCCAACTTCTCGCAAACGTGGTCCATTACTGTCATGACAGCATCTTGGTTCCACCAACCAGGGTCTTGAACACTCTCGACCTCGCCACGCATAACGATAATCTGACCAGCAGGGATAAGCTTACCACCGCCATATGCGGAGCGCAAGTGCTGTGGAACACCAGAAGGAGCGACATCGCCATTGAGAGCCTGGGTAAGACGGTTGATCATTTTCGTTCTTTGGCCGGAAGTCAAAACGTCCGGAGGGCTTGAAGTCAGTACAAAGTTGCGGTCCAGGTCGACAACCAAGGCATCGTTGGGAGCAGTAAAGAGAGTACGGCACTCAGCGGTGACACCAATGATATACGGACCAGGTTCCTGAACGAGATCCTTTGCATGACGAGCGTGGACGATGGGAACGTACAAACCACTCCACTCGTAGACGCGAACCATGTAACGGATAGTCTCAGCGGCCATGGTCAACATTGCAGGGTAGTGGCTGACGAAAATGATTCTTCTGGTAGGAGAGATGGCGGCTTCGATGACGCCAACAATGTTAGGAATTGACAAACAAGAGAACAAGGGCCACATGGCGAAGTTCTGGAAGCCGGTTGGAGATGAAGGGAACTGATAACAGAGGGCGTAGTCCTTCATGTCAATGCGGACGAGGTCGTTGAGTCTGGGAGCAGGGAAACTGAGGATGCGAGAGACTTCCTCGGCATGGAAGAGGTTGGTGGCTTTGTTCCAGTGGATCCACATGCCACGAAGGTAGTCGCCGAGAAGGTTGTAAAGAGGATATCTAGAAAGGAAACTCAAGCAGTAAGGGATCCAGTATGTCTCGCCAGGGCTCTCGTAGTAGTCGGACTCGGTGCGTTTTCTCAATTCGCGGATAGTCTCGGCACGCTTCTCGTCTGCGCGAGACCAGACACGGAGGGCGATACCGTAAAGAGTGTGAGATGAGTCCTGCTGGAGGACAAAGGCGTGGTGTACGCAGTGAGGCTGCATGCTGCCGGTGCAGATCTCGACATCGTGAGGGAAACATGCCTACTCGGTGTTAGTATTGTCGATGGATTAGATGGTAGGTGTACGTACCCTCATAGCAGCATGCAGAGCACGAGCAATGTCGTTGTCTTGTTCCAACCTCGGGCTGCTTCCCAGAATCTCAGGAAGCCAGAACTGACCGACAGCACCCTTCATGTGTCCAATCTTTCCCTGTGGTGGTGGGGGTGCCTTGACCCATTGCGACGGCTCACGACCAACACCGCATACCATGTAGGCATGAGTGAGAGTCTTTGGTGTACGCTGACCGTTGCGCGGTTGGGCCAGCTGCGACGCCAATGGTTGTGTGATGCGTGAATGAAGCGACGATGTGCGGTCCGGAATGACGAGGTCCTCATCTGCCCGACTGGCCGGTCTTGAGTCGCGCGACGAGCGCGGGCGTGAGGTGAAGCTCTGAGGCATCTTGTCGTTATCGTCGTTGAAAGGCTGCTATATCTCCTGATGCTTGTACGACCCCACGTTGCGATGGTGCAAAAGCCGCAACTGTGTTTCAGCTTGACTTTCCCGTTCAAACGTCGGATTCAGATATGCCAATTTCGCTGGCACGACCGGCGTCCAGGCGTGTGAGGCTCTAGTCGCTGCGATGGGATAGCGAAGGACAGAAGAGAGCAAGCAGCTAAGCAAGCAAGCAGGCTGAACAGTGCTGGGAAAGAGAGTCGGACGGGAGGAAAAGAAAACGCGGCCCAAGGACTTGATGGCAGGGAGGATGAATGGTGGATTGATGAGCGCAGCCGGACACACACCAGTGTCGACTCCGTAACCACTAACCTACAATTGAGCAGTCAAAGCTAGTTACAGCGCGCCACCGCGCCCGTCGCAGCGCAGTCCGATGGGGAGACGGGATCGACGGCTGTGCATAAACCACACTGGAGAAGCGCACCGCTAACGCACGGCCGCTATCTCAACTCTAGTGATCTTTGCCGAATCAGCAGCCCTCATCGACACGCCTCGTCAGATGCTGTGGACCTTTAAACTCACCCTACTGCAACCCCGGCCTTGCCTTGCTCACCACTTTCCCGAGTGCTTAACAGAGCATGCCGCTTTGGACAATCGTTGTTGCTGCTCTGGGAACACAAGAACCACTCCGCTGACCAACAAGAAATATACTGTCCAATCTCCAGAGCCCGCTGCTTCGGAGGCGTTTGTTTCGCAGCAATCAATTTCCATTCGGGTGATGTTCATTGCTGCTCCCAAAGCAGTATCCCTGTCATATCAGCAAATAGCCTTGGTTTGCCTTTTCATCTTCTAGAGCCTGGAACTGCCACATTTTCTTGACCACCCCTGTTACATTTAAAGCTGTCGTTCGTGTCTCTTGCTTTCCAACTTTGATAGGCTGTCAACCGAATATTCAGGTGTTTCTTCAGGAGTCAGTCATGAGCTCATCAAAGAGAGAAGCATGCATGAGATGCAGTGGTCTGTGAACTGCGTGCAACAGTGCGTGCAGGTATCCGCTGCATCTTGCACGTTGCCGTCTTCCGCCCTTCTGTGATGTTAAAGATGCAGCTCAGAGGGCTCGTCTTTGTTATTAACAAGCCTGTGTGGAAGCGAGTTGTTCTCAACAGCTGAGAAGAAGGTCGGCGTGTCCGAAACGCCGAGGTCGGTTGTTGGCATCATCTGATAAGCAAGTCGACGACTTCATGAGAAATTCACCAATTCCATCAACTAGAGCGTGAGGTTTCGCAAGAGTATTCGTAGGGCAGCGAAGATTGATGATCGATTGTTGAGAAAACTGTCATCAACATGTTTCCTGCACGCCGTAAGCGCCTGCAGGATGGTGATGTGATCAACCGGCTCTCCACCTTTTGTGTTCCTGAACTCGATGCAGCCCGCTCTCTTCTCGGTTCATCCCGGCCTTGGTTTTCGAGGCACACAGCACAAACTCGAGCCGCTTGTTTCGTGTCTGATCAGGCGTCAAACTCGACCGAATTTTTTCGAACTTCTCTCACAACATGCAAGGATGCCATTTCGAACCCTTTGGATGTTTGCACTGCCGAAGTAACCCTATCGCAGCGTTCACGTGGCGTTTCACGATAACCGAGATTCGATCTGACAAGGATGTCGGGCGACAACTGCTTCTAGAAAGTACATAACTACCGGTACTGCTGCACGGAGCTCCATGGCCCACTGTGTGTGACGGCATGTCATTGTTTCCATGGATCAACCTGTGAGATGCAGTATAAGGCCGACATCCATGACGGTTCATCGCAGGCCCCGCTATCCTCGCGTAACACGACTTGATGAATTGTACCAAAGATCTTTCTCCTCAATGACTCGACGATGAGGGCTGAATTGCTTTGAACGTGGTACCGGAGACAGGCGCCGATTACTTAACCCCCAAGAAGAATCAATTGAACGAGGCCTTCCAACCCATCTGTAAGCCTAGGGCTTTGCCCTGACTGAGAACCTTCAACAACAGCAACAGCAACAACCGCCATGTCGCCGGACGAAGACTGGCCTTGGTGTGTAGTACGGACCGCAGCCTGGATAACCACCTCTGCCATACCCACAACCACCCGCGCCATGATAATAACCTCCTCCGTACCTTCGTTGTCGCTTACCTCCCGGAAAGTAAGCCTGCGGCGGTCGCTGAGGGCCACTATATCCTCCGCCATATCCATAATAGCCTGGCCACCCGTAAGGTCCATAATACGTTGGGCGTCGATGTCCGCAGCCTTGCTGACGGTACTCGGGCGCATGGGCGACTGATCCTTGACTGGGTGACATGTATTGCATCTGTGGTTCAGAGTCGTAATCATGGCCTCGAACAGGATCATCAATGGCCGCGTCGTCGATGATGTGTTCTGACTCGGGAGAACGTTTCAGGCTTGGTTTTGACTTCTCAGGTTTGGAAAGCCCAATGACTTGGACCGTTCTCTGCATGTCGTCGAAAGATGTTGCTGATAATCGCGTGCCGGGTAATTCGTGCCCATATTTGCGAGATGAGGTGCTTGGAACAATCAGAATTGTTTCCAGAAGCTTTATAGGAAAGTATGCTGAGAGTCTAGAGCTTTGGGTGTTGTCTACATGGATATTTTGTTTGCCGTCGAGCATTGCCAATAGGTGAGTATCAGCCACACTGTGTGTCGAATAAATCGAGTTTCGTGCGCTTGTCATTGTGGCTGTCAGGACACAAGCAGAAAGCGCTTTGCAGAGACACCAGAGGCTGGGTAGTGGTATATCACAATGACTTACTATCGAGCCTGACAGCAATCGTAATCAGGCAGAGGGTGGGTGAGCTTCAATCTTGGCGTTGACCAAGAAGCCACGCCTTGATGTTGTCCTCTCACAGTCGTCTGGGACTGCTGCATGCCGGTATCTCTATTCGTACAGTTTCATCTATTTGAGAAACCCACCATCTTAGGAATAGTATTTGCGCGTGTGCTGATCCTGTTGATGAGGACATATTGTGAATGAGTATAGCTCGAAGGTGTTCTTTGTACCTTCGACAAGGAATCGCGTTCAGCAGATGTGGAAGGCATGATCAGTCGTAATTTCGGCTTCTTGAGAAGAAGCACGAGAGTCGTAGCTGACGGTCGCACCTGCCTCCCATCTTGCCTAGAGCTGCTCTACCTGCTTGACAACAAAATTGGACCATCAGAAAGCACTCAACTGCTAAATGATTTTATCCTGCGATTCATTCTCTGATGCCGACAGCAGCGGATTCATGCGCCCTGAAAATTCCAGCAATCAGGACGACGACCATATCGATGACCAATGGGACGCCTTCGTGGCTGCAGCTGCCAGCCTCGGCGGCTATTTCGATACGACACGTCTGACAGACGACTCGAAGTGAACTTGCTGTCTTTCTCAACATTACTGAGAGGTCCACGAAGCAGACCACATCGCATTAGAACATGGCGGACGAAAGGTACGCAGATATCACACATTATAAAACTACAAAGCTGATTGGAGTAGTGTGTCAGAGGAGCCTGGAAACGGATTTCCTGCGCAAACGAGCTCGACGACTTCTGAATCTTACTATCCAGGAGTTCGCGAGGAAGGAGAGATACCGATTCGATTCTTCGACACTACGAATGGACAGCTACCCTCATTCTTCTACGCGCCACGGGATGATCTGGACCTGGATTGGAGCCTTGAACCATTTGATTATTTGTTCAGAACTGAATTGGAACAATTTGAATCTGTCCTCCACCACCTCCACGACCTCAACGATGCCCCGGCACTATTCGTCAGGGACAATGATGCTGGTGTCAATCTCCTGTACAGCGGAAGTCCTCACATTTACCGCTATAATGATACGTATCAAAGCTGGGGGTTCAATTATCGTTATCTAGAGAATGGAGGTGGCAAAATCTCTATAGGTTTCAAAAACACGTCCCCAAAAAGAAACGAGGTCGCACATGGACCTTGGCCCAAAGCATTTACACCAAAAGATGTGTCACAAAGTTGTGATTCTGCGAAAAAAACATTCCGACGAGTGGTGTAAGTACAAATCTGTTGAAGTCATAGCCAGCCGTCTAATCTGTTACACAGATTGCAAGAGGGTATAGACATTGAAGGTTTTGGGAGCGATTCGTGGAAGCGCCTACCTTTTCCTATCTACCGCTTTGACCAGGGTGCTGGTCTGTTTGATGGGTTTTATTCTCATTCTGTGTTGAGAATTTGCTGGTATAAAATTTCAGCAAACCATTCTCTAGGGAATCCGTTCAAGCCATGGCCATCTGGACATCTGTATGGATCAGGGGATACCAAGGCTTTGTCGGGCCAGACGCTCTCTGTGGGTTCGCACCGGTCACAAATTTTGGTGTTCACAACTAATTCGCGACGCAAGCTGATAGCCATATATCCGGAGAGTAGAACTTCTGCAGTATCTCCAGGACGATGGATTTGTTTGATTTTTACCCCGTCTGGTCACATTGCTCCGATGAACATTGAGAGGATTCTTGCCGAACCCCTATTCGAATTGCCTTTGGCGCTATGCCTGTTCGCCTCATTCACACTGAGAGAAGTTGTCAGCGACTGGGAAGACTTACTGCAATACATGGAGAGTCTTGTGTCAGTTCACACACTCATTGCTGACCCCGAAGGGCATGACCGACTTCTTTTCGATGACGAGAGGTTCTCTCGATCAAGAATGTACTTCTGGATGCTCAGCAGTTTGGCAACGTTCATCAATATGATGGAAGATACCAAACTAAACTGCGAGCGACTCCAGGAATATGCTCAAGAGCAATACCCTGATACGACTAATTTCTCGATGATGGAGCGTAATGCCTTGGAAGCCATAGGCCCTCAGGTAGCCTCGTTGGATCGAGTGACGAAGCGAGCAAAGACTTTGCAACAAAGCGTTGTTGCCTTAAGCGACGGAGTAAGGCCTCAAGCCGCTTATAACTCTCGAAACCAGCACTGACAAACCCCTCTAGCTCTTCAGCGCTAGCGCGGTACTAGAAAGCCGATCCGCAAACCGGCTTGGTGAGAATGTCAAGCTGCTCACATACGTGAGTATCTTCTATCTTCCTTTGGCGTTTTGTACAGTAAGCGTTCTCCAGAACTTGCTCTAGCGCTCCGTCTGACGTGGCAGTAGTCCCTCTGGTCTACTACGGATACTTTTAGCTGGGCTGGGCTCAAGATTACGATGGTTTTGACTGCTATCGTCACTTATCTCGTCACCTTCAACCTCAACCAGCTCGTGAGATTGTCGCGAAGCATATACAACGTCGGGAAGAAAAAAGTCGTCAAAAGCATGACTGAGTCTGAGAATGATGACTGGAAAAAGAGAGGCGCCAGGTTCGGACAGGTTCGACCACCTCGTTCAAAACCACAACCGTCGGAATGGCTTTTACTTTGGTATCTATTTGAGGCTGTCTTTGCCCCAATCTGGTCAGCAGTGTCAAAACTCTGTCGAGCATTATTTTCGGCCTCGAATACTGCATCATATGTACCACAAGAGAATTTAGCACCAAGCCGTAGTGGATCTGGGCCACAGGAAGTCAAAGAAGAAAGCACTTCAGAAAGTGCCACCGCTGAAGCGCTCCCTGCAGAGGATGACGCAAAGCCTGAAAAAATGACGGAAGATGCGAAACACTCAGCCATCGATCACCAAACTTCTGATGCGGACCCGACACCAGAGTTTCAAGCAACCTCTGGAGCATCTGAACAAGACGAGAACGTCGGTAGCATCCATACGTCAACAGCATCCGGAAATCTAGCCCAAACACCAGTCGTGGGCTCCATGTCACAACCATTAAATACGAGCCTTCCGATACCCGGTCTGTTAAGTAGACATTCCAGGAAAGCACCAGATCTAGAAGCAGGCGCCGGAGCCACTGATGAGTGCGAGAGAGATTGAGAGTGAGATCGCGAGGGAGAGAGGTTGGGAGAGCGAACATGAATAAGAGACGCAAGGCGAAAATTGATTGGGTTAGTGATACAGAAAGGATAAATGAGGATGATTTTAGTTTCCTGAACCGGACTCCAGCAGGTGCAACAAGAACAAAAGAAATTGCCTGACAACAAGTATAGCACATCCTCATTTGTATCCCTACAATCGTCGACTTTCAACAGTCGAAATGATGCTCATGTTCTCCAAGTGATACATCGGCGGGTCTGGGGGCTTCCAGGCCACGGTTGATACATATAAGGCGCGGTAGGTCTGAGCATCGACGCAGCATTTAACTTGCCGGCTGGCCACAGTGACCGCAACGCTTTCCAGATATCACCATCCGGCCGCAACCAGCGCAAGCTCTTGTTGCGAACATGATCTACTGACTCGTCAATATTGAATGTTCTCCTATTTGGCACTGCGTAGTACCAATACTTACGGGACCAAGGATTGGAGATGTGTGGTTGACGTAAGTAGACGAAGAGGCGCTTTCGAAGCAAAGAGTGTACGGCTGGGGCAAGCATTCGCGGCCATCATTGTGTGAGTTCTGGAACATTGCTGCGGTAGATGATGTGTCCGACTGGGAAGGAATCGATGTATAGATTGCAGGTTGAATGTACGTCGGAGTATATTGAAGATGAAGAAGTTGATTGACTGACCTCGAGTGGGAAATGGCAGCCCTCTTATACCGCCCCAAATGCCCATCAAACACCACCCAACCTCCAAACCACGAAATCAGAAAAGTCGCATGTTTCGTCTCTCTTCACCGCAAACTCTATCAAATTGTTTCGCAAGTCGACAAGTCAACTTTTTCCTTGTCGTGGACGGCAACTGACAGTTCCCAATGTTCCAGAAAAGCGAGTAGTATTACCCGATCGAGTTAGCTGCAGGAAGCGACCTGTCAACTCCTTTCCGAACAACTCCACCCCGGTCCGTGGGATCGTGCGTTTTCCTGCATATCCATTTCTATCAACTTTGGCAGAGAAAATTATGTGACCGGGTACCTGTTTATCATATTTGATATATTTCTTCTTGGTCGGCCGGCATGCTTGACCCCGGTTTGAAGACGCGGGTGTCGCGAGATCAATATCTGAGATGGGAATGCTGCATATTAGGCGGTTAGGTTTTTTCTTTGTTTTGCGGGATTTGGTTTACCGTGTTTCGAGGTTTGAATGTGGTACATGCGGTATTGGCGCATGATGGAGGCTTGGGAGTTCTCGATGGTTCCTGAATTACTGCAGCAGAGTGTCGTAATCTGGAATTGTGGCGATTGGTCTCTTTGCTTGTCGTGTGCCCTCGATTTGTTGCCTTGTGCGTTGCTTCACTGTTTCCAGGTCGCCAAAAGGAGATTGTAATAACAAAAAAAAAGTGCGTTCTCGTTGAGGTCAGAGAATCGAGGAAGGAACGCTTCGACTGGCAACCACCGAAGACGCTTGGCAGCATCAGGTGTAGCAATGGTCTTGCTTCAAGTTTGGCGGACCAGCATTTTTGATCACTTTCTACAGTTTGCGAAGTAGTCGTTTTTGTCGAACCTAGAGTCTTGAGCAAATGACCTGCATGGACTTTGGGTCTCGACATCCACTGCAATGGGCCGAATACCGTCGCCATGATCAAATTGCATGACTGGGTCATGTCTGTGATCACAATTGATTCTCGAAGAATATCCAGCATCTACGTTGATAGGCCCCCTTGAGCCTCCGCAGGGGATGTTGAATGTGCTTCGAGGAAGACACAGAGGATGATAGATCAATTACAGTTTCATTCCGACATTGTTTACTTTTGTCATTGCATTCTGACCTCAAAACCCTCAACTTCGAAAGTTGTTATTACTGGAAATAGAAGCAAACACCATCACCAGCCTTCAGGCTGACAAAATAGCCATTGTTGTTGTTCGCAGAGTAGAAGCCACTAGGCCACAGAGCACCACGGTCTCCGATAGCCATGACACATTGACCATTGAACAGGCGAGGTGTTGATAGCCAAGCCTGGTTTTCCGCGGGCACGTCGCTGCACCCACAGGGCTCGAGCGTCACCGAGCCGACATCGTACTTCTGCATGGCAACTGTACTAGACATTCCGGGCTGCAGAGTGGCACACATACCCGATCTCGGATGGTAGAGGTATGAAGTGCCTCCATTGAAGTTTGTCAAGATGAATGTGTCGCTCAGTCTACCGGGCCGAAGCATCATCGAACTGCCTCTGGTTGAGGAAGTCAAGGCCATTGTCCACGGGCTTAAGCCAACTGAACCAGATTTACCAGTGAGTCCAGTTTTTGTGCCAATGCATGTGGTCTACACAGATTGCGTCTGCGTCAAAGTCATCGTCATGTCGCTCTCTGTGAGAAGAAGAGTAGATGCGGTGACCGACATTGTGCTTGTATAGTGGCATATGGCGACTTGAGAACAAGCAGCAGAGATCTTGATGGCAGGCCATCCGACAATCGAAGACGGAGTTGCAACAGGAGCTTGACTAGCAGCTCTGATGGATAGACCGGTCGTAGTTGCGTCTGTATATGCGTCCGCTATGCCGGCATAGGCAGTAGGAACAACAACGACTGTTTTGTTGGTGTTGTATGCATGCAGAACATCAGAATAGACTACATGAGATTCCGCACTTTCTTGACGGTTCTTGTTCTGCGCAGTCGACGTGATTGTGCTAGTGGAGTATGTAGTTTTTCGCTGCAAAGCTCGTCGATATAGCATGAACTGTCGATGTCAGAGGCGTGATGGAGTGCCTACAGCGTTGGCCAAACGGGCCATGTTAGTCTCTTCTATTTCGATTGGAAGCCAGCGGCACGGAGAGGAAGCGGTGAGTGGATTCTACAAGATGCCGCAGTTGTGTCGTTTGCGTATGTTCGAGCAAAAGGAACAGTCCGGTTTTGTCTGGAATTTGCTGCACCAGGTGAAAAGAGCTTGATTAGCACAGTGGAGCAAAAGAACAAAACATACAGCAGCAGGGATTCCCACGTGGTCACCCACCGTAGTACTAATCTGCCGTTCAACTGCTTATGTATGGCAGAGCGGACGGGATGCCCAGTTTTCAGCTGACTGTGGCCGTATGTGATGAAGGTAAGATCTGCACCGTCTAACACTTCTGACAATCGTTTTAGCAACAGGGGGTCGGCTCCGCGGTACCGCAGTCTCGGCTTGATAAAACCGCCACGTCTGTCCTAACATGAACTCGCGACTCGAAATATGACATGGTCGTTGAGAGCGCTGAAGGACAACGATTTGTATGTCGTCGCCGAACGCTATGAGGTAGGTAGGTAAGTGTAAGAGCGGAGGTCAATGAGGTTTGGTCAGAGCTTGTTGAAATTCGACTTATGGCACGCACAGCGATTGGCCAGATATCATAGCTTCCTCAAGCACACTCCCATGACTCCAGACCCCATAAGTTGTAGCCAGTAATCTTGATGCGAGAGCCATAGTGTATGCGGCGGCAAAGAATCCTAATATTATGAACCCTCCGATCGCAGCGCCTCGATTTTGCATCCAAAACACCTCTCAGACCAGACAGGAACCGACGATGACAACAGCCTCAGAAGCAACCAGTAGAACCAGTCGGGTGTTCTTAACAGATGGCCCGACTGCGCCGACTACAATCAGAGTCACCAGAACGACCGCCCGTACTGCTCCGGTATGAAGGATGGAAGCTATAGCCAAAGCTGCGAACGATAACAGAACCAAACTCGGAGATTGCTCCGTTTACAGCATTGACACAGAACACCAAGATCAGGAAAAGCCAAGTCTTAGGGTCGAGAACAGCTTCCTTCATCTGATACAACTTGGAAGCTCTGTCCTCTGGCTTGACTCCAACCAGTTCTATCCTCTTCACGGCAATCGATCTCTCGCTCGGGTCCAGAAACGACGCTTCTACAGGATTGTCTGACAGGAGCCAGGATAGCGACACACCCCAGATAACAGTCATGGCTCCCAGTATAAGGTATTGATAATTCCAAGGATGAAGTGGGCCTCGAATGTGACCGATCCCGAAGAGGAGTATGGATCCTAGGAGACCTCCAAGACCGGTAGAGGTATACCATAGACACAAGCGGAGTGGCTGTTCTGATTTCTTCCACCACATGGCCGTGATGATGGTAAACACGGGTGCAACCAGACTCTCAGAGACTCCGAGTAAAATCTACCCTTGTCAATAAGTGTTTGACCATTGCCAGATCAAAAGTACTGAGCTCTGACAAGGAATGCTTGGTATCCTTTTACAATTACAGTGAGCATAACGACAGCACCCCAACATACAATGGAGCCAGGGATGAGCTTTCCAAGAGGGACGCGCTGGACCAACGCTGCTGCAGGAAAGACTACTCGCCGTCAGATGTTGCCAGACTAGAAATGCGGACATGGACTAACCACCAGCAGGATACCCCCCCGTGTCTCCTTGTTTCTACGCGAGATACAAGCGCGTCTAGCTACTATTTTGAACTCTCGAGATATTGGACAAACGAACATGCAGGTGGCCAGACTATCGATCTGGTCAGCATACATTTGGTCCACCATCTTTACGTACTTCGTACAGGCTCATAGAATCGCCCAATAGCAACAGTCGACCGAGCTATACAGTTTGCGCACGATTTGAGCCTTTACCAAAGAACGTCAGATGTTCACACGTGTTATGTGTACCTCATTCTTTGCTTTACGGGTCAGTATGCAACACACAATCGCACTGTTAGCACTAGAAGAAGCTAACTACAAGCAGATGTTGTGCAATGAACCATACCTGTATGACTAGAATCAAAGCTTTCAATCTTGAGCTTGAAAAATCTAATCCATTGATTGAAGAGCATCCTGAGCTTCGCCCCGTAGTGAACATGGTCCAGCTCAACGGCAAGATCATCGAACGCCTGTATAACGGTGAATCTACCGAAATGGAGGAGGTCGTGAATATCGAGCAAGACATCGTGCAAGCTCGTTTAAAGCGTTCATCTAAAGTCAGGTCAAGCGATGATACACCCGAAGCTCAATTCGAATCCTTAGTATCTATCAACATGTATTGGTGAGGCACGTCTAGTTTTTGACTCCGGAACACGCTAATCAGATTACACCAGGCTACGCGTATTGCTGCGTATACCTCTGCTTGCATCGTCTCGTGGTTGGCTGTCTTCAATCAGCGTATGTGTTCGTGGAGCACAGATGATTCTCCTTGGATACTACGAGATTGTGTCGAAGCGACAGACTGTGATTGCAAACAACGCATCCAGCTGCTCTTACAAAAGCAACAGTACAGGACGCCACAATCTATCATCAACTCGGAGACAGGTCTGCAGGATCATGACCTCATGTCTAATACTATTCTACGCATTCTGGCACATGGAGTTATCTCATGCCGAATTGTCGCAATTCGTGGCCAAAACGCTGGTATTACTTCATGGCCACAGTCTCAGATGGGGATAAAGTCTGGACCACATGAAGACCACCTTGCGGGAGTTATCAGCACTATGCAATATAGATATCCAGGGTTCGTTGGAAAAACTACTCCCAAACCATGACTCGGAGCTGGAAGCCGGCGTCTTGGGTCAAAAATCACAACCTACGGATCCGCGGGAGAGCTTTTTCTTTGGTAGCCATCCAAGTGTACGGCAAGATGCAATTGTCTCTGCGAACCCGGCACATGAGGTATTCTCATCCATCGACACGGCATCGGCCTCTGGATATGGTTGCTTTGACCCATACGCTTTGACCGATGGCTTCGATACTGATCTAGATTTTTCGTTCCTCCATGCACTCGTAGGCGTCCATTCTCCTACTGTTTATCCGAGCACATGATTTGGGCTTGCACGACGAAATTCTATGCAGCTAAGCCGATCGATAGATATGTCTGAGCCATTCTCGAAGCTCCTGTGGGACTAGGCTCAGCATATCGATGGACTACTTGCATGCATTGACACATATGCATCTCTCACTAGTAAGGCTGGAAACACATTATACAACCATATGGAAGGAGGCATCAGAGAAAACCGAAAATCATTGGAAACACTACATCCCAGAGAATGAAACAGGGAAAGAATGGACGAACGTTGACAACCAACATCAAGCGAAACATGCAACAGAGTGAGCTACTTCCTAGCATGACGGCCCTAACATGAAAATCATACTGCCTCCGAGTGCGGACATCGACAAAAGAGCCGGCTTCTTGGATTGGAGTAGATAAGTGGTGGGAAGCAAAAGTAAACCTGGCGGGTTGACGGAGGGAACACTAGGAGTCTGGAGTCAAGCTTCGAGTTGTCGTAAGAAACGACGTTTGGTTGTTTTACCTCTGATCCACGTTGATGGCCAAACCATGCATGGAGACACAGAGGGTAAAATCAGTGGTGGTTCTGACACCCCTTGCTCTCTTGTGACGAACGAGAGATGCAGCAGACGGCTCCTCGTACTCGGATGTCTTCGCCTTATCACACTTCAGACCCAAGATCTTGCGCCATCGGATCAGTCTATAATCGTGATGTTCATGCTGGCCTTCGTATCTGGGGGGAAGGACGCCATTGTCGGGGCTGAACAAATGGAGCCAGTCAGATTGGAAATTGGTCATTGCCTTCAAACCAAAACATGGGTTCCTGTTCCATCGGCTTTCCCAAGGGCGCGACTTGACAAATTCGCTCCAGAACCTGATAACCTTTTTGACGTCGTCATCATTGATTTCGAAGTATTCCTGGTGTTTGGTGTATGGCGTCGAGTGTGACTTGGCACGTGATCCGGGAGACTTTTTCTTCAGCTGCTTGCAATCACAGAGGAACACCCATCGAAGTGGCGCAAGATCTTGATGCAAGATTGCTTCGAGTGCCCGGTAAGCCGGCACTTTACCACTATCCGCAACATGAACCAAGGGATTCGACATCTTACAAGTGCTCTGAATCTGGCTTTTCCTTCGTCGCAGATCGCCAGTAAAGCCGATTTTGACAAGCCCAAGCTCGTGATCCCGGAACGCGTATACAAAGCCTTCCTTATCGAGATCTCGCCAATCTCCGTGCTGAAGTTTATCAATGATCACGTCTCGCACTTTGCTCGCGTTGATCACCACACTATGCTCGTAGCTTGAGTCGGCATATACAGTTGTGGATGCTCTTGCAGCGCGAGAAATTTGGCGGTCGGGAGTCTGTGTTCGCCTTCGATGCGCGCGTGATGGGCTTGATTCGGCTAAGAAAGTCATTCGTGTGCCATTGCTATCCTCACAAACGACAGGGGGGATATCCACAAACTTCTGAGAAGCATGATCGTATCGCTTTCGTCGCGTTTGGGATATGTTACTGTCGCTCATCATCACTTCATCATCAGAACAATCATCTGCTTGATCATCGAAGCCCTGGTTCACGAGATCACCGGAGCGCTCGTCCGAGTAATCTGAGCAGTCATCCGAGTAGTCTTCTGAGCTTCCGTGTGAAGAATCTTCAGGGCAATAGGTAGAGTCTTGGTCTGAGCAGTCATCCTCCAGAGATTCCAGCTCGGAAACTGTTTCCACATCGCTATCATCGCCAGAGACATTCTGCAGTTCTCCAATGTCATAGTGACAAGAGATCTCGGATTTGGATGTCTTCTTTTGGAGACTAGAGTCGTGCGGTACCGAGATTGTGGAGTCCTTCCTTGAGCGTGTTGGGGTGTTCTCTACCGATGATAGCAGATCCACATCTCTTCGTAACTCTCGAGCAATTCGTTTTGCTTCGAGACGAGGGCTCCTTCGGGGTTCAACACCATCAGACAAGGCTTCGGGGCTGAGATGTGCGTTGTTCGAAACAGTGCTGCGAGCAGTCGCTTTGGGCGTCTTTGGCATCTTGAATATAATGCTGGTCAAAGACTCGAGGCAGGAACGATTAAGCTTGGATTCAACGAAGTGGTAGAATTGTTCAGAGTCTTGACGGACCCGGGTTGAGGGGGAGTTGATACTTAATGGTGGAAGAAGACCAGATCCTGACCTACGTCGCGGCAAGAGGTGTGGCAGGGGCTGTTTCTCGCGAGCGCTGTTCACAAGGCCGAGATAAGCCTGATACAGCCGGCATGATGTTGGAAATGGCCTAGTGCAGCCTAATGCAAGACTTTCGATCCGCTGCAATATGAGTCCAACTTTGGCGAGCTCAACCTTGCGCAGAAGATCAGCGAGGTCTTGCGAGTGTGCGGCTCACAAACCCCTCGAGCCAAACCTCGTGTCGCTAACTTCGCTGCGAGTCTCGTATGACTATGCGTGCTGTCTGGTAGCCTTGATAAACCTTGTACCATCTGGCAAATCATGGAGCAGATAAACCTGTGCTGGTATTGGCTTGGTGTGCAAGCGAGATGCATAGAGGCACAGTACTCGTGTTCCTCGTCTGACGACAAGTCCAAATCGCACATATAGCAATCAAGACAGTGGCATGACTGGAAGATCAGAGCTCTTCACAGCCCTGATTGCATACTATGCAGCCATGTGATTCTGCGCAGCTTGCAGACTGTTTGTGCCGAATGTGACATCGCCTTCTATTGGCCACCATCCTGGTATATGCAGACGCATGTTCGCACGTACACTCTTGAGACCTCGCAAGTGCACTGTAGATTAGGGCTTTTGGCGACTGGCGTATCATGTACTGTGTTGAAAGTGAAACAATGGTCGAAATCCCGGTGTTGGTGGCCTAAGGCAGGAACATCTCAGGGCGTCTACGAGGCGAGGTCGGTAAGCCCATATCAATCTCGAGCTTAGACATCTCAATATTCCCATGGCCACGTATGCAAACAAAGCTGTTGCAGCCTCGATGCCTCTCAGTTTCACGCGTGCTCGTCACGCAGGGTAGGAAAAGGTCATGGTAAGCTCATGTCGCTCATGTGTGGGACACTGTGCCTCACAGCAGCATCCTTGTAGATCAGAAGGTCTAAGAGTCTGAACATTTGAGCCAAGAAGTGTCATGGTGAGGTAAACGAGAAAGATGGAAGATGATTGTGTTCCTCGAGCGTGACCCTTGGTTGATGTCTCAAACGATATGAAGCTTTGTATGCACAATATTGTGTATCTTGGCAGAGATTATGAATACCGGATGTCAAATCACGTGGACATCCGACGCTGTTCCGCATCCGAGCCACGGCTTTGCTTTCATCCACAGCTCCTGCCTGCTTGGTCATCTTTATCTACATTTGACGCAATCGAACAGCTTTCAATTTCGTCGGCTTTCTCTGATGTGCTGATCGGCTCATATAAGGTAACTCAGGTCTCGATCTTGACTGTGCTGTAGACCCATCCTTGAACACCACCTGTATATTTGCATCCCTCAACTTCATCTCCAACCGTTTTTTCTACTACCCATCAACATCTCCGCATCATCATGGCGCCTATCGGTGTTGGAATCATTGGCCTCTCAGCTGCTGGAGGATCCTGGGGTGCCTCCGCTCATCTACCCTACCTCAAGGATTCAGCAAAGTACAAGATTACCGGTGTCTGCAATTCATCGACCGAGTCTTCACAAAAGGCAATCGACACTTATGGCTTCTCAGCAGATGCTAAAGCTTATGGCTCAGTCGCAGAGATGGCAGCTAGCTCTGATGTTGATCTTGTTGTCTGCGCTGTTCGAGTTGACCGACACTACGAAGCCATGAAGCCCGCTCTCGAAGCTGGAAAGGATTGTTTCGTGGAGTGGCCCCTCGCCTCGAATGTAGAACAAGCTACCGAGCTACTTCAAATTGCTGAGCGTAAGGGCGTCAAGACCATGATCGGTTTGCAAGGCCAGATGAGTCCTGTCATCAGCCGCATCAAGGACATCATCGAGAAAGACAAGGCTATCGGCCGCATCACCGGCAGTCATGTCAGTCTGGCCGGCATGTTAGGTGGCAAAGAGACCATCGAGCCCATGGAGTATCTCAACTATGCTGAAACCGGCGGAAACATGCTTGTAATTCCATTCGGACACCTTTACGACTCCATAAGTTATACCCTTGGCGAGCTTCAAGAAGTCTCTTCGACGTTATCCATTCAGCACCCAGATGTTGTTGTCAAGTCTGCGGATGGCTCGAAAGTTGTCAAGACCATTCGCCGCACGGCAGCCGACCACATCTCCATGTCTGGCCTTCTCTCAAACGGTGCTCAATCTTCGGCAGTGGTACATGGAGGTCAGGCTTTCCCAGGCGAGCCTAGTTTCCTTTGGCGAATTGAAGGCGAGAAAGGTGTCATTCAGATTCGTGGTGACCAATCATTTGCTTTGAGTATGTCCTTGGACATGAATGTTCAGATGCAACTGCTCGAGACTGGTGATGCAAAGGATATTGAGTTCACAGAGGATAAGCCGGGACCTCCTGGTAATGTTGGAAGACTCTATGAGGCATTCGCTGATGGCCAGTACTACCCTGACTGGAAGTGGGCTGTCAAGCGTCATGCCTGGGTGGATGCTCTATACAAAAGCAACGAGACCGGCAAACGTGTCTCCTACGTATAAGCCGCTACATGAAGTTTCGGCCAATTAAACAATCAAATCAATATTCCAGATGCCATGATATCGACAAATTGGAAGAAAGCCTTGAGCCGTGGTTCTACAATGGGCCAGCAGACGTATTCACAATAAGCCGCCTCCATGACACTAGCGACCGCAGATTATGCAATGATGTCGAGGTTGGCAAAAGAGTAAATGCCAAAGACCGATCGATGGTTAAGGGGGAGATCTAACTCAAGACCTGCAAAAAAGGAACTCGGAGTGGTGATGAGTTTAGAGAACAGAGGAGCCCGACCCCCACATCATAGGATTTACCACCGCCGTAGCAGGGTCCCCAATGGAGGAGTCCGACTGGTCCGCTCTCTCGATGGGAAATTCCTGGCCATGGTGGAATATAAAGGCTAACCAGAGGATTGAATGAGTGTTGGCGGATCCTAAGACGACTTGTCAACACACTATAGCTCACAGATTATCCAGGTCTCCATCATAACTGCCACCACAAGCAACGATGCCAGTACAATTAGTGCCCTTCCTCGCCATGATCAGCTCCTCCCAATAACTCACTCCCTCCGCACGAACGATATCAGGCAGCGACTTCGACGTCTCGTTCTGCTGGAAATAGTAGAACTCAGGCTCTTCCGCATCAACAGGATTCCAAGGCTCTGCTTTCACTAGACACCAAGCATCAGCAAATTCCCTTTTCAATGAAGCAAAGCAGTTTGACTTACAGCCCAGATGCATATTTGGATCACCATAGTTTACAAAACTGATCCACATGCGACACATTTGCTTCGCCAGCGTGACGAGGGATTCACTTTCAGATCCACCAAGAGGGTTAGGATTGCCATTCTGCGGGTAGCCTAGGCCTTCTGTGTTGTAGAAGACGAAAGCCACCTCTTGGAAGTGCACTGCGCCTGAGAAGTAGGAGAGGCCATTGACCAGGGCATTGAAGATGCTGTACAAAACGTCAGTAAAGAATGGTCGCGATTGTGATTCATCTGCTGATGCTTACTAGGTATAGGATCTGGCACCGTGCCTTGCCCACCAGTGGGATGTCAGGCGTCTTGCGGCGTTCATGCTCATGTCTTGAGCAATGGCAGAGCTACGTTTGAACTGAAGTCCGATGGTAGAGTTCGGTCTGCCGTGGAAAGTGCTCGGTACGCCGATAGCTGGGATATCAGGATACAGTATCGCAAGATCATGAGCTGTGGCATTATCATAACCCGAGTCAACAATGTAATCCAAGATCTCTTGGGTCGTATTGATTTGTCTCGGACCAAAGCCTACACCTTCTGCCTCATTGACGCCGATGATGTATGGGACCTTCAAGAAGTCGCCGTTGGACAGTGCTTGCGAAGCTGTTTGAGTGAACCAATCTCCATCAACCACAGGGCCGTAGCGGGCTCCTCTCGTGACGGTAGAGTTTATAACAGAGTTGAGCTGATCAGTGGGTATTTTGCGAAGACAGTCGAGTACAGAGCCAGTGCCGTTGCATCCAGTAGCTCTGCTGATGTTGGCGATGATAGGCTCCCAGTCATCAACGTCGAAGTCAACTCCGGGGCTAATCGGAGCTCCAGATTGTGCAATAGCACCGTGAAAGAGACCATCATCCCGACCGTTGTAGGCGAGTAATTGCGCTCCAACAGACGTGCCACCAGAAGACTCGCCTTGAATAGTGACACGGTCAGGATCACCACCAAAAGCAGCAACGTTCTCTTGCACCCAACGTAGAGCAAGACGCTGGTCCCTGAATCCGTTCATCGTATTACCTGACTCTTGGATCTCGCGACCGTACAAGAAGCCCCAGGACGAAAGACGATAGTTGATACTGACAGCAATGATCGGCATGCCTGCTTCAACAGATTGCTGGACGATGAAAGACTGATTGTACCGACGGTCTCCACTACCTCCCATGACAAGACCGCCTCCATGGATCCAGACAAGGACAGGAAGGCTTTCGCATGAGCCGGCTGGCTTGATGACATTCAATGTCAGGCAGTCTTCACTGACATAGTTGCCTTGACTCCAGGTATCTCTGCCATAGCCAATACACTCGGGGCTGTACTCGGTAGCATTCTTCGAGCCAGACCAGGTAGAGTCGAGAGACTGAGGAATACGGAAGCGTAAATCGCCGATCGGTGGTTGAGCATATGGCATGCCGAGGAAGTTGTCGGTATTGTAGACGGGAGCATGGTACCCTGTGTAGGTGCCGTTTTTGACTTGTACTGTAGGTACGGCAGCGCCATGATAGGCATTGTATCTTTTGGTGGCAGCTGCAGATGCAGTATTGAGCAGCAAGAACCCACTAGCGAGGACTTTCATGTTGATGATCGATGATCTGAGTTCTCACTTCGACTGCCTTTGTGCAACTGGGAGAGCCTCATACTTATGTCAATTGGGTTCTCCGCTCGCATGCCCCTCTAGGACATAGCCACGGCTACCACAGTACATGATGGTCTCATTGGTATTGGTCAAAGAAGCTGCCCCGCTTTTGAGGTGTTGATGATGCATTGCGTCGGGACAAGATAGCAGTCAACGTCGGCAGAGATGTTCAACCTATAAGCCAAGTCTTTCGCAACTGCCGTCTTGGTTTGCAAAAAGTGTTCATTCCATGTCTACATGACAGAGAAGGAGCGAGTCGTACAATCACCGGCGCCGCGACCCCGCCATCAACCCCGCAATGATCGATGTCACTCCGCATAGATCACCATGCTGCAGATGTCTCGGTGGAGCTTTTTTGAACTACAGTACTTGACAGCATTGTACTGTGATCTTCAGTGGAGAGTGGAATGTCTGCTAGGCTAAATAGTGTCGGCCGTCGTCGGCCGCATTGTCCATAGAAGTGGAACTCTTGTACACTTTGTATTCTTTCAGTGTGCTTCCATTTCTCACGTTGACTTGAGAAGATTTGGCAGCGTGTAATGAGCATGCATGTGGGGGCTTGTAGGAGCATCTTGTATCGGACATCTCCCTCAAAACCTACGCCGGTTCGCTCTATATCTATCGAAATGCAAGAACCTTTTTGATATACCTAAGTGTCCAATGAGAGTCAGAAACAACTGCGACTCTCTCTCTGGACGCACGCACTGAAGGCAAGATCACCATGCATTTCAACTGCCATTTTCTGGACCGTCACGTTCACATGAGAAAGATGGCAGGGTTCTATACGCGAGCATCAAGGGGTACTTGGAAGAAGAGCTCAGGGGAAGAGCGGAAACGATGTTCATGTCATTGGAAAGTATCGTCATCTAGTGTACCCCTGTACGTACTCCCATTCGTATCAATCGACTACTGCAATCTGAACCCAAAGACCTCTTCAAGCATCTCCTGGAATCTGCCATTTGCCATCAGCAGCATTGCATTGGCGTGTGCGATCATGTCTTCGTTGATATCACCGGCAGGGCGATGGTTTGGACAGTCGATATGGTGGTTGTGAAGACCGTGACGAGCGATAGGGATGAAGTCAGCCAAGCAGACCCAACAGAACTGGTGCTGGCATTGAGAGCCTGCATGAGATGTTAGAAACTGTTCCACATCGTGTACGTGATGTGAGAACTTCGCTGTTCAGGGGTAAGACTTACAGAGCATGTGGTCGCATCCGTCGCTCTTCTCGATTCTGGCCTGGCAGTTGGGGCAGGGCTTTGAAGTGGCTTGGAGTGTTGCCTCGGACTCTGCTTCGTATCCCTTCTGGACCAGATTGCGAGATTGATACTGCTCACAAGTTTCGTCCTCGTGCCAGTCGACTTCGCAAACAGTGCAGTGCCTGTGACCGCACTCCTGACAGTAGAACACGGGCTCTTGACCCTCATGGACTTGACCAGACTCACAGCTGGTGGAGAAGCAGTATCTGTAGTCCGGGTTGCTAGACAGTGCTGCTCTACGGGCAAAGCGGGCGTACTTTTCAAAGCACTCAGGGGTAGCGAGGCTCTGTATCTCGTGCTGTTGGAGAAGGAAAGGACACTGAGGGCAGGAGACTTGGTCCCACATCTTCGAGTCGACTTCGACGTCAAGGTGCATGGCGAAGCACTCGTGGCAGACGTCGTGTTCGTGGTCGTGAGAGGATACCTGGGTTGCATTGGGGAAGCTGTTGGTAGATTTGTCCTCGCCACAGACCTTGCACATGCACGGTGTAGCGGCGCTGGGAAGATCAGGGGCAACAATGCGATTGTGACCCAGTGGAATACTGGTGCGCCTCCTGGGAGGTGGCTCGAGGGGTGCGTTGTCGTTCATCTGGCGTTTGCGTTCCATGTTTGTGATGAGTGTATGGGAAGAAAGAGGTAACTGTGACAGAAGGGAGGAGAAAAGATTGGTTGTGCGCGGAAACACTCGGCGACAACGAAAAACAACATCAGGGTGTTTACAACGGAGGACTGGGATCTGTATGAAACTAGCTACCTGAGGTGAAGATGAATTAAGCGAAATATCGATGATTGATCAGGGGAGTGGTTTTGGGAGTTGATTAGATGACTACCATACCTACAAAGCCATCAATGTCCATCAGCAAGCATTTTCCAAGTGGCTCAAACAATACCAGGATGACACTGTAAGATGTAGCCCAATTAGACTTTTGGTGTTCTGATAGGCAATCACCCGACCTTCTCGCAAGCCTGGAAATGCTGTCAATCTGATCCTCGCGGCATATCCTACTCATGATTCAACGAAAGGCTCGTTAAGATACCCACCGTGTAGTCTTAATCTGACACCCTCAAACTCCAAGCCTGGAGCGTCCGTTGTTCTAGTGATATCTGTGCAGAAATTCGAGATGCTTCCCCATAAGGCCGAGCTCTGGCTTTTCTGCCATGTTTATCATCAGCTCTGATCCGCTTTCTGACAACAAACAGTCTACAGGAATCGTCAAAGCTAGGCTTGTGTTTGTGCATGGACTCAGTGATCGTTGTGAGCTCTAAGACGTCCTGTTTCAAGGAAGTTAGATGAGCGGCTTGCCCAAATCATCCTCTACAAATTACAGTGGGAACCACGACGACCCGAGGGCGAGCGGTGTTGGTTGAGGGCATGATGGGTGAGAGAGGCCAAGGTGGTAGGTGTGGCGGCGACCGCGGAGGGAGAATGGGCCGCTGCCACTTTTGGCGCGTGTGTCGTGTTGATTGGTGAGAAAAAAGCTAGCACAGTGGCCTTTGTCAGGAAGCCTTCGCGAGTCATCGCCATGACAGAACTTGGACTGATAATAGTGTGTAGCCAGATCGAACGACATTGGAGATGACTGATGCTTCTTCTTCTGCAATGGACTGTTCGAAATGTTGCTTGGGTCTTTAGATTGTGCTGCGCAGTAAGGGTAGCATCCAAGCATAGTTGATCCAAGACATGTTGAAAGGACAAAGCTTCTGTCCATTATACCGACATTGAACATTCTCTTGGCTTCTAGCAGGCAGCTAAACTATACTACCCACCAGCACTATGGGCTCTCTATGTGTCTGGCAAGAGGACGACCAGCTCAGCTTCTCCTTCGTCCATCCAGATTCGCGTCTCCTTTTGGGTGACTTGCCCAGAGACGCCTGCCCATAGCAGCTGCTCTTGGTAGGGCTTGATCCCGCAGTGCTCCTCATGCAGCGACAGTATCTTAAGGCTAGGGAAGTCAAGGTGGCTAAGGTTGAGAGAGTCGAAGACGACATCGGAGACGACATCGAAGCACTCGAAGTCGAGAATACGGAGGAAGGTGGCGTAGTACTTTTGCTGTTTGTGACTCGACACTTTCATGGCGATTTCCTTTGGCTTGACATCGTCCCAGAGGAGATGACGACCAGTCCATACCACCGTGTACGTGCATATCTCTCGATTGTATACTTCTAGTGCATGCAGCATCCTGGTAGCACATTCCAGTCTCTACGCTGCATCCGGTGATGCACGTTCATGAAAGTGCTGTTAACTACTAGAGGTGTGACAGTCTCTCCGTCATCTTCTTTGCTGTTACCGGCCTCGGGAGCTTCGGTGGGATCGCTGAAGGTAGTGTCTTTGGCTGAGGTGGCTTGCTGCTTCTTCTGCACTCTCTGTGATCAAACGGGCTCCAAAGTTGACACCTACCTCGCGCTTATGGGGGCGCTGCTGTTCGACAAGATCGTGAAGAGTACCAAAAAGACAGTACTCGAGATAGAGTCTGTATGTGTAGTTGACTGCGTCAGTCAAACTGCGTCCGAATGCCTTGACGACCGCCATCCTTGAGAGAGCATGTGGACGATCATGATCGTTGTACCCGACTCTTGTGTGCAGAGCGCATCATTGATATCCTGCCCAACCGAAGTCTGAGAGATGATCTCCTGGATAGACATGACTGCTGTAATCCGCTCTTCTCCGAAAGCATGACCTACTGCAGTGTTGATGGTTGAAGCAATGAGCAAGGCAGGCCCGACCGAGCATTTCCAATCCTGATAGGCACCGGGAACAGGGTCATCATAGTGAGAGCAAGCAATGTCCTTCTTCTCGCAGGCCAGGCAGGGCACGCCTACACATGGTCTGCTGTTCTTTCGAAAGTTGCAACAAGACCTTTGGCTGCTGAAGCACATCAGGGTCGGTGTCTTCGAAGTAGGATGGGTCCTCAGATCGTCCAACAGCACCGAGCCGACAGAGGATGTTCTAGCAATCTCCTCGATGTGGTCAGGCACCAGGTGGTCGAACTTCAGACGAGCATAAAGCTTGGCGTTGCGCATGGTGTAACTCGCGATCACGTTCCTGTCTCGGGCGTTGACAATCACGTCGTTTCCGTTGCCATCTACTGCCAACCGTCCCTCCGCATTTTCCGAAACGATCGTTCTGCAGAGTCGTGCAAGTTCCTCAGTATCTTCTCGAGCATGTTCTTGAGCTTCTCCTCCAGGTGCCATGAGAAGCCCTCGATGTATATGTCATGGAATTGCTCGCGCTCACGACAAGAAAGCCACGATCTCCGATAGAGAGTCCCCGGGAACAAAATGCCATCGTCGTCATCATCATCATCATCGTAGCAGAGCTTGGAGTAGCTGAGAAGTTGGTTGGCGAGGGAGCGTCAGTGACAGACAAAAACTCCTCAAGCTATCGGCACCGCCCTCTTCGACCACATCCATCGTCTGCGGTGGTGACGGCGGCGATGGTACTGGGCTGGCTTTATATATGTTACAAATGCGGTCATCTTGTCCTCTGTTCAGGATTCATATGCAGCAGAGAGCAAACCAAGAGATTGAGAAGTTGGGGCATTGACTAGTTCCTTTGGCAGCGGTGTCTTGCTCTGCTTCCAACCAGTCAGGAGGTCGTCCACTTTTTCCTACTCAGAATCAGTGCCCAGATTGACTTCTCGATGGATGATTGAGAGATAATGGTGTCCATATCTCCAGATGCTGGGCTCGAACATGTCGCGGACAGCGGTTGTCAAGGTCCCAGCCTGCAGGCGCACTCTCATAGAACCGAGCGTTGATAAGGTTGTTGACGTGGGTGCACATGACGTCCGAGATCTATATAGTGACATGAAGAGTTGCGCTTTGCAGAGTCTTGCTTCCGATATACAACTGCTGACGGCATGGTGCTTCAGGGCTGCGGTGCAACACAACACACGCATATAAAAATCGAAAACACGATGAAGCGTCGGACAAGTCCTAGGAAATCGGGGAGTTTCCTCAAGAAACGCTATCAGCCTCACCACTTGTCATTGTCGAGGTCTGTGAGCGCTTCAAAGGCAGTCGGTGTATTATTTTTTGGAGGAGTAGGTTCTTCCCGCAGACGTCTGCTGGGCAGGAAGAAGAAGCGTGGGAAGAAATTTGGCGGGCAGATCGTGGTTTGTTCGACGTGCTTCTGGTGATGATCTGAAGCAAGTGATATACGCGCGAGAATGAGACAGCCTTTTTGCGTGGGTATTCGGTGGGCTCGTGTTGGGGGCATGGGATGACGAAAACAAACGAGCTGGTGCGAACTGGGTGTTCGTTGTGGCGTATTTGGCTCGTGGCGTTCAAGCGGTGCTTGAGTGAGAGCCTATATAAATTCCCCAGGCTTGAGGAGAAGAAAGTCGTAGGAGAGGTTCATGAGCATCGGAATGGGCAGAATACGGTCTTGATAAACTTCTTCTCTCCAGCTCCAGTATCTTCCAGCTGTTTGCTACAGAGGCGATAGCCTCATTGATGCAAGGTGCAAACATCAAGCACTTTCAAAAGTGTGGACAATGATCGAGGTTGGCTAAAGTATTGATTGCGAGGCTGATAGATCGGGAGAAAAAGGAAGTGTCAAACTAAGCCTGGCATGTCAGTGGAAGCAAGCAGATTTAGGGAAGGACAGCCCGCACCTTCTGAAATGTTTGTAATTTCGAGGAAAACTCCTAAAAGAATTGATCAATCATCGGGATGCTTTTGTGGAAGTAGCTACTTACCACGCCAGGAGCCTTATCCTAGCCACTGCTATACCATGCCTCATCCTGACCAGCACAAAAAAAAAAAGAGAGTATTAGATGTGTTTTCATTTCCATCGTCAGTAGTAATACAGCAATTCATTACAAAACGTCCTTGACCAGGATATCCTACATGCCCAAACCCCTCTCGCCCTTCTCCAGCTGATCCGCCTCCAACCTCAAGGTCTCGGCTCTGAACTTTCTGAAGGCAGCCTCGATTCTCTTCTTGGCTTCAGGATCCTTCTTAATAGCACTCTGTGCACTCAATCCTCCAGTCAAGAGTCCAGTCTCTCCTCCCACGAACAGACCGCCTAGGCCGAACAGTGTGTATGTGGCAATGTCTCCAAGGGTTGAGGGCTTGAGCATGGGTGTAAGGTCAGGAAGGGGCTCAGTGCGGCCACCGGCGAATTGAACAGCGACGGGCTTCTCGGATGTGCGGAAGGCGTTGAACATGGTGGTTCTGTTCTTGCGGAGGCGGAAGGAGAGGAAGAGACCAAGGGAAAGGCCTACGACGGAGCCGATGGTTGTGTGCATTGAGACGCGAGAGGCTGCTTTCTGGAGAGCTTCACGGTCGGATGATTGGAGGCTATACAGTGATGTTAGCGGTTATAAGAGAAGCTCCATGACGGGAGACGGACTCATGTTGGTAATGTTGTTCTGCGAGGGCACCGAGCTCGTTACCGAGGCTCTTGCGGAAGAGTGCGAGACTATCGGAAGACATGATGTGTGGGTGGTTTGGGGTTGTCAAGTTTCTGTTTAATCGTGTTTCGATTGACTTGCTTGAGTGTTAGGAAGCAATAGGAAAGGCGAGGAGATACAGAAGGTGCAAGGCGGCATTTCCGGAGAGATATTTAACGGTGATGCAGGAACGAAGCACCTACGTCATGTGGGGTATTTGACACCATATGGGCATGTCAGTTTCTCGTCAGAAGCACGTACAGCGCATGAAACCGCTTACGGAGGTGTTGGCAAGGATATAATATACTTGTTCTGCAATCGTAGCATTCATGTAGTATAGCAAGTCTATATCCGTCATTCATTACTCCTCGTCCTCCTCCTCAGCCTCTTCCTCAGCATCATCACCCCTCTCCCTGAAGACCATAAAGTCATCAGCTTCAGGCAAGATCTTCTGCCAGGCGGCCTGGACGTTCTCGATGATCGCATCATCGAACACAAAATCCAATGGCGGATCCTGGAACTTGAGAATGTTGGACTGAGACGTCTCGGTTGATGGTGCTGGTGCCTCAGCATGCTGTTCGTAGCTGAGCGACCACAGAGCTTGAGCTTCACCATCATGAGCCGCGAGAAGTGACTTGACAGCTTCAGCAAGAAGGTCCTGGCCTTGTTGACCGGTGAGTGCAGTGCTTGCATATGCGATACCTGTACAATCCATTGTGAGCAATTGCTTTCTGGCAGAACAAATAACGATTGATTGTTTTCAACGGTTGGAAGACCAAAGCGATCAGGTTGTCAGAGATGTGTTGATCGACATTATTGTTCAGACAATGTAGATAAGTATTCGTAAAATCATTCATCATGCAATGATCTTCCAGGGAGAGTAAAGGGAGATGGTTGGAACTTACATTGACCTTGTGGGCATTCGCCTGTGTCACTGGAGTGAACCATGATATGGACAGGTGGGTGGTCTGGGCTGGAGAGACGGCCAGTTGGGAAGACGACAACAGCGCCTGCAGGAGCGACACCACCCTCAGCAACAGTGACGAACAGGTGTTGCATTGGTGATGAGATGATGGTAACACTCCTTGAAGCGGCCTCAGGTTGAGCACCTGAAACCTTTGTGCCGATTGTTGTTGCAGGAAGAGATCCAGGCAGATCGTCTGAGCAGCCGATGATGTACTGCGCAGATACTCTCTCTCCATTGCTGAGCTGGACAGTGTACAATGACTTCTTTTCAGAAGGCACAGCGAAAGTAGTCTGTTTTTCAACAGGTTCCGCAGCAGCAGGGGCGGGCTTTTCTTCCTCAACACTTGCGATACTGTATCCAGCTGCAGCGAGGAGGTCATCCAAAGACTGCTCCTTGATACCAGATTCAAGCTCATCAAGACTATCCGGATTCGTGTCGACAAAGCCTTCGCCTTCAGTGATCAAGTTGTGGATATCTTGGGAGACATCGGGCTTCTCTGGCTCTCTTGGAATCTCCTCGACATCATCCTCTTCAGACTGAGCAGGCTCAATGGTAGAGATGCCTTGTCCAAGAACATAGATACCACCACCAACGGCACAAGCTCTGCAGGCGACCTGGACAACCTCTGAAAGACCACCCCACTTGGGGATGACAGCACCGAAGCCGGGACCAAAGACGCCGATGGAACGAAGGTGACGAGCTATGCGAGGTAGTGCAAACTCGGTAGTCGTCTTTTCCGGAACTTCAAGACTGAGGCAGAGAGCCATGAGAGTGTCGACAGCAGGCAGACCGAACTGTTCAGATAAAAAGTCGGCGAAAGATGTGTTGCGATGAGGTTCCCATGTTTCAGGCTTTTCCTCAAACGCGGCGACGAATCGGAGGAATTTCATCAACTGACCCTTCATCTTCAAGGTGAGTGAAGGGTCAGCAAAAATGTCTTCGCGTCCGTTGGGCACACGGGCTAGGCGCGTGCCATCTTCCTGCTTTTCATAGACGAACCATCCACCAACAGCCATGAACTCAAGTTGCTGGTGGGTGTTCGATGACACTAATATGGGCAGCAGGCCGGAGCGAGTATAGACCAGAGTCGGCGCCAACGACAAGTTGTATGCGCGAGAGGGAGAGAGTTTCTTATCTCCCTCCGACTTGGCGATCGAGGCATTGCTGAATCTAGATTGCGTTGCTGCGAAAGAGTTAGTATGATATTCAGATCAATACGCGCATTGGAAGCGGCGACATACCAGAAGTGAGTTTTTCAACCCACTGCTCAGCTTCTTGAAGACTCAAGGCAGCTTCGGGACCGCCGTAGGTGTCATCCTTGTCGACATGCAAGATCTTCTTGCCAGAGCGCGAGAGAGCACTTTAAGCAAAGAAGCTGCGTCAGTCAGACAAGCTCTCGGTCAAGTCAAACAGCAAAGCATGAAGAGACATACAGAGCAAGCAAGGACTGCTGGATGCCTGTTCCTGAGATCAGGACATCAAAGCTAGATCCTTCAAGAGAGTCCATGATAAGGTTGGGTTTTGTAGTTGGAGAGAGGAGGGGTGCTCTTCGAATTTCGCAGCTTTCTGCGCGCTGACTAAGCGAATCCTGATCGACCTTCGAATCTTTTGCGCACGACCGTTCTGCTCTTTCTTCTTCTCTCAACCGCGCCCGCTGCGAGTCTTTGATCACTTCAGGAAAAGGCTTTTAGGCAGGTTGACCGCTTCATTGTCGGTCCCGATGGGTCGCGTGAGAAAGAAGTCCGTCCTGTATCTCCTGCTCCATATTTCAACTGAAGGAAGCGGGTCGTTTGTGATGCAACATAATTATTTGTGCAAGTCGTCAAGAAGGCTTGGTCCCATATCACTCGTGAAAGCATGCCGCTCAAGACATGTCCTCTTGCTGTCTGATTGCAATGTCCCGATCTACAATTCGACTGGGACCTTCTGCTGGGCCAGGAAATGCTCCTCAAGACTTGGACAATGTTTGGACGTTAATGTGTATCATTCGTTGCAGCATGTCTATAATCTAAGTGTATAATCCTCTTTGACCGGCATGGCACCTCTTGATGCCATGTTCTATGAAGTAGGGGTTGACCCGAATATTCAGTGGATTTAAACCTTGGTGAGGATGGTCTCGACGGCGGAAGCCTGGTACTAGGGTTAGAATCATGCAACTGAATCAACACTGGCAATTGATCTTACCTTGACCTCCTGGAGGTGGCCCTCGTTCTCAGCGTAGCTGATGGTGCCATCCTTCTCGACGACCATGGCCCAGCGACCGGTACGGTCACCCTTGTTGGGGCCGGCCTGCCAGCCGTAGTTCTCAGAGAAGAAGGTCTTGGTGTCAGAGAGCATGAGCTGTTGTACAGTTAGCCGGTGTCTATTCAAAGCTCTTTCTGAATGTACCTACGAAGTCTTCGCCCTTGGGAACCTTGTTGACTTTGCCCCAGCCAGCAAGAACGTACTCGTCGTTGTTGGAGATGAAGGCGACCTTGTCGACACCCTTGGACTTGAGCTCCTCGAACTTCTGGACGTAGGGAGGAAGGTGATAGGCGGAGCAGCTAGGAGTGAAGGCACCTGGAGAGGGATGTTAGTTTACTGTATTCAATTCTAGGATGAGTCAATTGACTTACCGGGAACGCTGACGATGACGACCTTCTTGCCTGCCCACTCCTTGTTGGCATCGTACATTTGAGGGATACCGCAGACAGTCGGGTCCTCGTCGAGGATGGGAGCCCAGCTGATGTATCTGTTAGTACCAATGCTTCGAAAGAAAGTGTCTAGACAACGTACCCAAACTTGACACCCTCGGGGAACTTGTCACCAGCCTGGAGAACCATTGTGAATGTAGATAGGTTATGTGAGTTTAGGAGAAGATGGAAAGTTGATCGACGGAAAGTGAATTGATCTGATAAGAAACAGAGAGTGATGGGAGGTGAAGGAGAACACTTTTATGTCTGGGAGCTAGCTAGCTAGCTAG
Source organism: Aureobasidium lini (assembly GCA_022813425.1). Classification (NCBI taxonomy): domain Eukaryota; kingdom Fungi; phylum Ascomycota; class Dothideomycetes; order Dothideales; family Saccotheciaceae; genus Aureobasidium; species Aureobasidium lini. The sequence goes on from JAKLML010000030.1 coordinate 53,670, forward strand.
CTATCTATCACATCGGGATCTGAATTTCAAATCAGACGATAATCAGTCTCTAGGCAGAGAGCCCATGAGTCTCTGGCACTTTCCATGGGACCGTGAGCTCTCCACCGCTCTTGCCTTTTGCTCAACGGAGAAGAGCTCCACCGGCATTGACGCAACGCGTGTGGAAGTTGCCGAAACACGAAACTCGTGGGCGGACCGATCTCGGGAACACTCCGTAATCTCACCTTGATGAACAGAAAACACGTCACCCTACTCGTCTGCTTCGATTGTTGATACGGAGTATCCGTACATACAGCAATAAAACATGTCGAAGCCTCCATTCACTCAAGCGACGGCGCAAGAGAAGGTCAAGAAGGCTCAAGATCTCTGGAACGCGCAGTAGGACATATCTCATTTTGAAGCTAGGTGTTTCAAGAAAGCTGATCAAATCCCGTAGGAACCCCGAAGACGTTGCAAAGGTAAAGAAAGCTTCTTTTGAGCCTTGAACTTCACAAAATCCCATTTCATACTGTGACCACTGTCCCGCTTTGTTCATCGTCACTCTCAACTCTGACCCCCTTGCTCATGACGAGCTGTTTGTGCTTCTCTCCTCCGTCATTCACACACTAACGGCTGCTCGCCAGGCATACACTCCAGACTGCATCTGGCGCAATAGAGACCATTTCTTCTCCGGGACCGATGCCATCATTGACTTTCTAACTCGCAAGTGGGAGAAGGAAAAGGAGTATCGCTTGCGCAAGGAGCTGTTTGCCTTTGGCGATGATAAGATCGCGGTCCAATTCTGGTATGAATTCAAGGATGCCCAAACTGGCAAGTGGACGAGATGTTACGGTCTTGAAGATTGGACATTTGCAGAGGACGGCAAGATGCGCAAGCGACAGATGAGCGGTAACAACATTGAGATCAGCGAGGCCGAGCGATGGTTCAAGGAAGGCGTTGATGTGAACTCGGTGGACATTTCCGAAGCGCACTGGTAGAGGAAGATTCCGTAAAGCATGGAGCAGTCGGCAGCCTCTCTTGACTGCTCAAAATCGTATCATGTCTCGAATGGGTGGTGGTGTGATTTTAGGAGGATTCTTGGCAGATCTGATAAGCCGATGTCGCCTCGTTGATACGTCCCTCATGCTGGAGGAGTGTTGTGAATAGCGACTGCAATGAACTTGGCATCTGTTTTGAATGAGAGGAGAGTTTTCGATAATATGGGAGAAATGTGCTTACCTGGAAAGATGACATATTCCATGTTCTTGGAGCGCAGTCTGAGCAACCTCACATCATCATCGGGCGAGTTGGACAATTCCTGCAGCATATCGCCGGCAGCCTTTGCAAACTTCCAGACAACTTCAGCCACGTGCTCAGCATTCGGCATAGCACCATCTGTTCGGTCGTCTGTCAGACCATTAGAGGCAGGCAAAGTGCTCTCTGCATTTGAAGAATCGTCGCGCGAGACCAGACCAGAAGAACGGACAATAGCACCAGTTTCGCGAGAGAGGATAAGAGTTGCCTGGACACCAGCCTTTTGCGACAGACGGCTAAGATGAGCAAAGCTCTCGTCTGCTGAGTTTTGCTGCATCATGTTGTTGTTGGAAGTGTTGAATGTGTTGGACGTGGCGCGCCGAGACGAGTTGTGAAAGAAGAGGTCCGCCGCCGAGTGTTTGTGTTGCAAGCCCCGCAGATGGTATAATTTCTTGTTGATGTTTGACAACAAGCACTTCCCAAATTCGCGAAGCTCACCCAACTCACCAAAGCTCGAAGTACGTCATGGTCCGTGCGCTAGTCCGTGCGTCATCGGAGGTCGGCGATAATGACGCCGCCATGTTGTTCTCGCTCGTTCCATCGCCTCTGCTTGCAGTGCACAGCTATCTCTACAAACTATTTGGCTCGCCATTTGACTGTCTTTTTGAGCGCATTCTCACCATGGCTTCCATCCCTGTCATCGTCAAGCACCAGGGCACCAAGTACGAGGTAGACCTCGACCCCGAAGCCACCGGAGAGACCTTCAAGTACCAGCTCTTCTCTCTTACCAATGTCGAACCCGAACGCCAAAAGATCCTCATCAAGGGAGGCCAGCTCAAGGATGATACTCCTCTCTCATCCCTCAAGGCCAAGCCTGGTCAGCAGTTCATGATGATGGGCACTCCCTCTGGAGACGCCGCATCTCAAGTTGACCGCCCCACCGAGAAGATCCGTTTCCTTGAGGACATGACAGAGGCTGAGGCCGCTCAAGTTTCCGGTGCCAGTCCCGCCGGTCTTCAGAACCTCGGCAACACCTGCTACCTCAACTCTGCGCTTCAGACACTCAAGAGCATTCCCGAACTTGGAGACGCCTTGAACTCCTACTCCGACAGGTATGCGCTTTTGCCCCGTACCATGGTCTTCAGTCTGCTAATTCAAGTCACAGTGGCAGCGCCGGTCCCTCCTCCAGCCTAGGCAACCTCAGCGAATTCGGTCTGGGTGGCCTCGGTTCATCCACCGATCTCACTGGTTCCCTCCGCGACCTCTACAAGCAAATGGGCGAGACCCAGCAAGGCTTCCCCCCTCTCGTTTTCGTCAACGCTCTCCGCCAGAGCTTCCCTCAGTTCTCGCAAAAGTCAAAGGATGGACACGGTTACGCACAGCAGGATGCTGAAGAGGCCTGGTCCTCGATTGTCCAGATGCTTCGCCAGAAGCTGCAGCAGGACGGTTCCTCGTCGTCGTCTTCGGGTAACACCCGTGGCAACAACTGGGTTGACAAGTTTATGGCCGGCACCACCGAATCAGTTATGACCTGTGACGAGTCCAGTGCCACCGAAGAGCCTGTCAAGTCGAGCGACGTCTTCTTCAAGCTCGACTGCAACATCCGTGGCGACACCAACCACCTCCGCGAGGGTGTCAACATTGCCTTGAACGAGACCATCGAGAAGCGTTCGGAGTCGCTCGGCCGTGAGGCTACCTATACCAAGTCCTCCCGCATTTCCCGTCTTCCCAAGTACATGCCCGTTCACTTCGTTCGTTTCTTTTGGCGCAAGGACACTCAAAAGAAGGCAAAGATTATGCGCAAGGTCACATTCCCCATGGAGCTTGACGCCGTCGAGTTCTGTACCGAGGAGCTGAAGAAGCAGCTCATTCCCATCCGCGATCGCATTCGTGAAGTCCGCAAGGAGCAAGAGGATGTCGAGCGTGCCAAGAAGAGACAAAAGCGTATGCAAAAGGAGCACGACGACCTGGCCGGCAACGCCTCTGAGCCCCTGGAGAAGCGCAAGGAGAAGGAAAAGGAGCGCGAGACCAAGGCCACTGGCCCCGACACCGAGGCCCAGCTCGCCAAGCAGAAGACTGTCGGTATGAGTGCATCAGGTGGTGACACCGAGATGGGCGGTACCGAGACATACAAGACCGACGCCGAGATTGAGAGAGAGCGTGCTGAGAAGATTCTCGCCATGAGAAAGGACCTTCTCGCCCACGTCTCTCCTGAACTCGCCGCTGACGAGGCCGCCAACCAGACTGGTCTCTTCGAACTCCGCGCCGTCATCACTCACCAAGGTTCTAGTGCTGACAGCGGTCACTACACTTCATACGTCAAGAAGACGGGCCGCAAGAATATCGACAGCACTGTTGGAGAGGAGGATGGCAAGTGGTGGTGGTTCAACGACGACAAGGTCAGCGAAGTCGAGGCTGACAAGGTCGAGACACTGTCCGGCGGTGGTGAGAGCCACTCTGCCCTCATTCTTCTCTACAAGGCAGTCGAGCTTCCTTCCAAGAAGTCAATCGAGGAGCAGGAAAAGGCTTTGGCATAGAAGGCTCGTCCTCATGGAATGAACGCAAAAGCATGGCTACAGGAAGGCTTAGATGGAGTCCATAACTTCAGTTGATTATAAGGGGATGGACTTTGCTTCTTTTTTTTTCTCACACAGCGCAGGCTAGCGATTTGGCCTTTTTCTTTTCTGTTCAAATAGATAACGTGGAATGACATGCATGATGAATTTCCAATCTCCTCTAATCTGTCCTCGCTTGTCTTCCTCCATTCTGCTATCCTTCATGTCGGCTTGCCGTATGGCAAAGGAGAGCGGGCCTTTGTTCCGGATCTTCGGACAGGGGATCAACGTGTCTTGTCTTCGACAGACACGACGTCCCTCATGACTTGAAGCCATGGATCGCGAGGGATGCACAGTCCCTGCGATCGGAAGGAGAGAGGTAAATGATGTACTCCATGCAGCGGGCGTCTCCTCGCTGTGATGTTGAGTTGTAGCTTCCTCTTCTCTCAGATCCGTAGAGATGGGTACCGATGCCTTATGGGTCGTCAAGCATATCCCGTCTCCGCTGCCAGTGTCCAAAAAAGAGTCATGGACCATCGTCAAAATCGCGATCAAGTTGCTCTTTCCATTGAAGAACAGTTCCTGTCGCTTTGTTCCCATGCCCGAGTACTTCCTGCCTTCTAATCATGATAACCCATATATCCTTCTCCTCCCTTCCCTCTCATCATCATCTCTTTCCCTCACCAGCCCCCTCATTCTTCACAGCCTCCTCACCCAATACCTTACTAGCAGCCATAAACATACCACCCGCATACCCACCCAACCCTCTCATGCCCTCGGCTTGTACAGCAGTCATGCGCAATAAATTCTCCAGATCGCTCATGTGTGCTGTCAACTGGGCTAGTTGGGAATTCAGATGCGACAATTGGCGTTGTTTGGAAGCTTGAGTGGGTAGGGTAGAGAGACGTGATGAGGAGGTCTGGTGGGTTGTGGAAGAGGCGTAGGGGTTCGTGGTGTGCGAGGTGTGGTTGGTGTGGTTTGTGGATTGGCGTGGGTGGGCGAGGGATTGGCGGTGGGTGCCGTAGTTTGACATTATTACGATCGCGTAGATGTTTTGGTTGGCGTGAAGATGTGTTTCTTGACAGTTCAGTGATGCTTCTTTCCAGAGATGGTTTGCGACAGAAGGGTGAGAGCAAGTCAAAGGTGCAGGTAAACAATGGAGAATGCGGAGAAAGCAACATCCGGCGGGACAAGCCGATTGCAATGAATCTCTGCCATCATTGGTTGCTTCTGCCTTTCCTTCTATCCTTACATTTAAGAGCTTCCACAACCATCTTCTGGAAAGTCAATCATGTCGACACCACAATTCGCGACTTTCCGTCGCTTCGTGCTCACTGGCAGTATCGCCACCGTTACGGCTACTGGAGCTTGGTATGGCGCTGGCTTGAAGATGAAGCAAGATATAAAACAGGTATGCTTCCCTTCTATACCTCTCTCATTATCTTCAAGTACAAACACTGACATAGATGTTCAACAGGAGAAACAAAAAGCAGCCCAATCAACACCACTCCAACAGATAACAGAACTGGAAACATACCGTGCCAACCTCATGCAAAAGAAAATCATGCTGGACAAGAAGATTGATGAGTTGGAGATGAAGAAGAGAAAGGAGGAGAGGAGGAGGTTGAAGGCATTGCAGAAGCTGGAGAAAGAAAAGGCCGAGAAGGGGGAATAAGAGAGATGGGATATTCATGGATGATATCGCAAACATTGCCTGCGAAGGGCAAGGCTGGGAGACGTCACACATTTGCCCTGGATACACTGGACCGGTCGACACATACGAGGTCCGAAGAAGCAACCACATCGTTGTTCAATCAACTAGCAAGAAGCTTCGTCTTGCCTCCAAGAGACGAGAACGAAAGAGGCTTCAGCAGTCTTGCAGATCTTGGCCCAAAGATATGCCACAGGCTCATCCTGAGATAGTCTCACGCGATCTTACAGAGGTCATCCACCATCAGGACAGAGATGGCACACACACACACACACGCCACCTACGCTGTGAAGTCATGGTCGTTTGAGGGAGCACCAGCTATCACTACTACACCACCACTCTTGAGTCGCGGCCCCAGTATCGGATTTACCAAATTCAAGCAATCAAATTGCGGTATAGTTTGGAGGCATACCAGCTATCAATGGCTCCGTCCTACAAGAGCAGATTTCTTATTGGAGCAAAGCCGCAACACTGCAAGACAATCTTCAAAGCAGCATTGGAGAGTTAGGACACCGGATTCTGCAATTGAGCCAATTGGATGGGTTCCGACTGGGAGAGTCGAACCTGGAGAAAAGAGGCAGTGGAGGATAGGATGTCGGTCAGGGTGTTTATGGTCGGTATCTAGACTGGCAACGGTCTTCAAGTATGCTACGGCTGAAATATTGGTGTAGTGCCAGCATCGAGAAAAAGATTCCTCCATCAATCTCGAGCACCCTAATCAAATTCACGCAACCCATTAATTCTCTGCGCATCCATTGTCATCTTTTTCTACGAGCGCCTTCATTACACAAATCATCTTACGCGACTCGATAACCCATCTTTTGACTGTCACCTCAGTTACAACACCTCTGCCAATTCTTTAATCCATCATTGTTTCATCTGTCCGGCACCTATACATTTCCTACCCTTGTCTCGAATCATCTTCTCTGTACATGTCCGTCCGCGCATCTTAATCATGTTCTATAGTCACGAGGGTAAGTAATGCGCCTCTCATCTTTTAACATTCATCTAACATCATCACCCACAGTGCTCACCTCGCGCAAACACGGTGTAGCAACAATCTGGTAAGCACACTTGAACTTTCTATCTCAAAACACATCTCTAATCACGACCCAGGCTCGTCGCAACTCTAGGCGCTAAATCCACGCTCAAGAAAGTCGACCGTAAAGAATTATGCGCCGTCAATATTCCAAAAGCATGTCAGACGATCGTGTCGCCTGAGGCGCCCATGGCATTGAGACTTCAAAGTAATTTACTGTGAGAGATGTGTTGTTTCGGAAGAGTTTTAGAAAGCCACTGACGAGATTCACAGATATGGAGTTACTCGAGTGTATGGCGAGCAATGCAATTTCGTGCTTAAAGATGCACAGGTGGAGCAGAACAAGATCCGCGCTCTGCTGCGCTCGTTGCATGCAGTTCCGATTGAGCTTGATGGCAAGCACAAGGCCAAGTGAGTAGCTCTTCGTCCCGTAAGAATGACAGGAGACTGACCAAAATCGACAGGCCCAATCAGCTCGTCCTCGATGATGACCCCAACTTCATCCCTGAGCTCGCATGGGGTATCGATTTCGACCCGTTTCGCGATGACTTTGGCTTCACCAGCGGCGAAGGCTCGTCTCAGAGATCAAGTCTTCTATCACCACATGCCGCTATCTCCAGCGCTCTGGGCTCTGAACATATGGATCCAAACCTGGACATTATTATTCCTCCTTCAGCATCCTCCTACTCAGCTGGTGGAGGGGGTCTCGGTTTTGGCCTCGGTGGTGGCAGTGTGGTCAGCTCTGATCACAATAGAGGAGCCAATCCTTCTCTCTACGGAGCACAAGAACAAAGGCTGCTCGACGACATCGGTGTTGACTTCGACGGTGACGGTAATCTGATCGAGCCTGCAGATGACCAGGCAGAGCCAAACATCGAAAGAGCAGCTTCGGTGCACACTCCTGCTCCTAACATGCGTCAAGGCGCACTTCCGGACACCGATGGTGATCGTGATGTGGTCATGTACGACGACGACCCACTTCCTGCTTTCCACCAAGATGATGTCGATATGGCTGATGTCGAGCCCTTTGCTCCCCGTACCGCCGCTCATCAGGCCGACCCCGATCACCCAGCTGCTGTAGATGGAGATGAAGCACACAGCCAAACTTCAGCTACTTCAGCATCCGCCCCAGCCGTCCGCGTTCGCATCCCAAAGCCTTTACCTCAAGATCAAGAACTCGAACTCCACAATTCTGACCTCCAAGACTGGGACCGTGAATATCTCGAGAATCAGGCAAGAGCTTCACAACACAAATTGCAGAACAAGATTGGTACTTTGGCTCGTAAGAATGCAGACTTCTGGGTGTTGCAGAATGGTATTGGCGGACTTGGTATGGCGTACCTGGGAGCTGAAGATCATATGCCGGAGCCTTTGAGAATATTCAGCGGAAGCGCGTTGCTCGAAGCTTTGACCGGTATCCAGTTGACCGTGGCAGGAACCAAGCATGCCAGAGATGATGAAGGAGAAGACGAAGAGGGTAGAAGAGTCAGAGCTCGTAGCGACGAGGATGAAGTCGGCAGAGGTGCTGATGCCAACGATCTGGCCAACTTCGACGCTGGCTTCGGCAACAACACAACCGACAACTCCATCGAGCAAGGTCGTGAGGGTCAGACTCCATTGGCAGACCGTCACTCCTCAGCCCACGCACTGCCTTGGAACCGTTCAATGCCTGCATCGCGCGGATCATCCAACGCATACAACCCACCTTTCCCTTTGTTCCCACCAGCAGCCAGCAGTTCAGTCGCAGGGGGAGGCTTCATGGTCCCATCCTCCCACAACCGCCGTGGCGTATCTGCCTCTCCCCTCGTCGGCCGTGGAGTCCACCCAACAACCAACGTAGAAGACCTAGCTTTCATGCAAAGCGACGACAACGCCCACTTCGCCGAAGCCTTCAACCCGGGCAACGACGACAACATCGACCCAGAACTCCCCCACCCCTCCATGGCAACAGACTACTCCCTCTTCGGTCCCGCCGCGGCCGTCTCCACCCAAACCGCAGGGACATCACAATGGCTCTCCGCCGCTCTATCCTCCGAATCGCTAAACTTCCTCGCTTTCGTAAAAGCCGGCATAGCACAGGTGCAGGCGGAAGCAGAAACCACCGTCGAGGCTATCGCTTCTGTTCTTGATGTTGAAGCTGCCACTTCTTCTGATACCAGCGATGCAGTTGTGGAGTTTGAGGCCTTGTTGACGCCAGGAGAGAACACGACGGTGGTGGCCGCGCAAGGGTTTTTGCATGTGTTGACGTTGGTTACCAGGAATTTGTTGGCGGCTGATCAGGTGGAGGCTTATGGTGTTATTGAGTTGAGGGTTTTGTGAGCTCTTTTGAGGATGATTATCGAATATGGAGAGAGTTCATGATTTGAGATAGGTGTTATTGTTGCTACATTGTTAGAGAGGAGATGATAGAGGAGGACTTTGCTGTACTTGCTGGGATCTGCTGTTGTTACGGGGCACTTGCTGCCATTTGCTGTTATGTTGTCTGACGACTTTGCTATACCGAATTAGAGAAATGATATCATGGGTGAAGATTTTTTCAATGATTCTATGAGACGGGTGCCTGAATATTGAAGCTCACTGTAATGTGTCTTGAATGCATGTGCCTGCTGCAATGCTCTTTCCAATCTGAGGCCTTGGGTTGGGCTCAAACCTAGACGGTCAGGGAACACATTTTGGCTAAACTAACATTACCTGCACTTTTGAGCGCCTACATTTTCTACTTCTCTTGATCTCGTGATATTCCAATGAAATTCTAGAATTCGATGGATTCTCCATCGCTGTTGGCAGGCTTCTCGAGCCAGGGTCACACCCTTAACCACGTACTTCGAGCTTGTCGGCGCCATTACTCCACAGCCACCAGTATTTATGCACTTGTCGTTATGAAAGTATGTCGAGCAGCTATCCGCTATTATATCTCACAGTAGCAAATATCGATAGGTGGTTGTTGCGTTGCAATATCTCCAGATAATGCTTTTCACAAACGTTTGATCGGATCATGAGGTGCATACCGTGGTTTCCGAGAGCAGTCTAAAATAATGAAGCATTCCTAACATGTTAAAAATGTCTCGACTTCATGTCAACATTTACTGTCACCGTACCTCTCTGTCGATTGTTTGTCTATAATAGATGCTCATCCATAAGAATCAGGTCGGGTTGCTCGCGACGAAGCGAACATTCTGCCCACATGTCCCCTGCTACCAAAACCGGGATGAAGCCTCTTGGCAACCCCCCACTCCGACCGACCTTTCCCGAAACTTGCCCTCACCAATTCGAAAGTCCTCCAAACCCATGGAGAAAGGCCCCAGGCTATCCATCGTTGTGTGCACTACCTGCGGTTTGATCAAAATCTATACTTGCAAAACGATCAGACAAATCATAAGCTAAGTCGCAGTGGTGTAGTGGTAACATTCTCGCCTTCCAAGCGTGAGCGGTGGGTTCGATTCCCGCCTGCGACATCGTTCTTTTGCTCTCTGCGCGTCGAATGCGCTTATTTTCAGCCAATTCGGAGCACTTTTGGTTGAGTAATCTCGCTTCCAATTTTGAACTTTTTTTTTTGGACCCCCCCCCCCCCCCCTCGTAGTGCGAGGCTTCACCGAAGGCTTCATTAGGACTAGAATGTGGATATACGCATGCGTCCACTAGCTAGCTTACACGCCCAAGGCAGAGCAGAATATGCGAGAACTTCGTCACTAGTATAGTTCTCCGATGGTATCGGCCTAGTCGTCGTGGTTCTGTCTCGATACCATCTAATCTAACTTGACTATGAGGAGTAGGGAGGACATTAGCCCTAAGAGACTCTTTAACGAATGTCTAATTTGCACAGACACTATCTAGACATGCTACAGTAGACGAGAAGCACGTAGGTAATCCATGTTCGAGGGCCATAGCAATCGATTAATATGTTACAAGATGTGCCCTCTCACTGCATAAAGTTTTAAGCAAGACAATCATCTTGCTAGAAGATACACGTTATGCTCATGGCATATATCTTATGAACGAGGACATATGGACCGACACGACGAATCAAATACACAGTGGATAGAAGCAATAAACCGTATAGTCTTTTCACAGCTACTAAGTCTACGAACCAACAGCATGTTCCTCCTCGCCCAATCTTCTGCCCTCAACTCTACCACCATACGCACCACCGTCCAAGATCCACTGCTCGTTGTCATCGTTATCATCCTGCACCCTCCTCCAAGCACTCTTTCTACTCTCACTTCCCTCCTGCCCCTTGGCTTTTCCTTTCTCCGCTCTAGCCGTCGGTCTAATCAGCGCACCCATCAAAGGATTATTGCTGAACGCTCCCGACCCAGCATTATCATCCCTTCGCACCGGTGTAATTTCCTCATCTGCCTCTTCCTCCTCAGCATCGCTAGCAGGTCTCTCGACTTTAGCCATACGCTTGACGAGTTTGCCGCCGACCACGTCGATACTGGCGACCATGCGACGTTTTTCGTATTCGGGTCTGGCGTTCCATTCCATTTCGCGCATGATCTTTTGTTGACGTTTGAGTTCTGCAGCACGTTCGGTTGGTGAAGCCCACATGTTCGTGCCGGAGGTGGGGACATCAAAGTCGGCTGCTTCGTCGTGGATGCGTGTACGTCTTGCATTGTTGGCTTGGAATGCAAGAAGTTTGTCTCTGTGCTCCTTGGCTTTGCTGACTGCATTGTCGCCTTCGTCTTCCGAGGGAGGTGCAGAGGAAAGCGGTGAAGCAGTCGTAGAGGCTGCAGCGGAAGAGGATAGGAAGTCACGGCCGGTAAAGGCGCGAGGCTTTTGGCTGACTTCAGCACGTTTGTGAGAGGCATTGTTGGCGGCTTGACGCTCCTTTCCACGCTCGTCCTTGAGTACGCGAACCATGCTTGCGATCTCAGAGGATGAGAGAAGTGGTGATTCGCAGAAAGTACAGGGTCCCAGACCTTCCTTGACACAGACAATCTTTCCACAGCTCAAGCAGTTTGGTGCGATGGTTAACAGAGGGTGACGTGTGGCCATGCAATTACATCTTCGCTTTGCGAGGTCGGCCGCTGATTGTGAATTCGAAGCCAAAGTAGGGTTCGTCTGCAGTTCCAAAGCTCGAATTGCAGAATCCAGATCTGACAAAGTCTTCCCAGCTCCGTGCATGTTGGTACCTCCAGTAATGTTGACCTTTGTCTTCGTGGGCGCTGGTGATGCAGTGCGAGGAGTAGACGATTGAGATGGGGGCGGAAGCACATCAGAGATCAAAGGTCCAGATGCTGAAGGAGGGGCTTTGAATCCACGAGAGACACCTCCAGCAGTACGAACAGGAAGTTGCCTGGCATCAGGCGCCTCCTGTAGAGCTAGAGCATTTGATAGAGAGGGTTGCGGTTTCTTGCCTCTCGACGATCCAGCCATGTAGTCTCCCTCATCCTGCTTTCTGTATGCTTCAGAAGCACCTCCAAGATCTTGGACCTGTCGTGCGGGCAAATTGTGGATGTTCGCCTTCTTCTTTGGCTGCTTCGCTTGTCTTTTCGGTACACCCTCATTCTGATTTGAAGAAGCTGCAGCCGCCGGTTTAGCTTCTGCAGGTGGTGTTTGACGACGTGAATTAAACGAAGCAATAAACTCCAAAGCTTGTGGTGAATCGCCTAATAGACCACCAAGTTGTTCAGCCGCTACATCTCTTGGTAGTGTGTCATGGTATGTGATGATCTGCTTGAGCGAATCTTCGTCCAGAGGCAAAAGCCGCGAGATTTGAGGCACTGCCCATTTCACCAATGCTTCGGTCATGTTTTTGCTTGTCCAATTGAATGCTGATAAGTTTTGATTGAACACCAGTCAAGGTTAAGAAAGGTGTTGAAGAGATGGAAGTTGAGCGCGGTGTCTCTTCTTGGCGTCGACATCATCACCGTCACCGTCAATCGCACCGGCGCGGCCCGCAGGCAAGCTTCTCTTGCATGTAATTAAAGAACATCTCGACGAACCCGAAGATGGATACATTGATGGTTTCAACTTCATACTATAGAATTCTTGTCATCTTCGTCCGCCTGCGAGAGTCTTTAGCTTTTTGAAACTCTAGAGTTGCGCGGTTCTATCTTGTCTTAAGGAGTCGCCCATGGAGTCCAGCTATTTTTCAAGTTCTCACTGTACACGGCTTTGGTTCGACACATTGTCACACGAGGAAATGGCTAACGTCAAGGAATCTTCGAAACGACAATATTCGCAATTTTTCAGCTCTTCTATAGACCCAAATTATCCACTAGCTCAAGAAGTGCTATTCGTAGCAACAGAAGATAAACCACCCAATGCATGAGGTCAACGCTATCAGATATCCCCTGCCGGCAAAAATTCAATGCCTTTTGAGTCTAACAACAACCGTACGCCTCGCCCAATGGACCGGCTATGGGAGGGAAGAAAAGAAAACACGAAAAAGCACAATAACTAACAAGACGTGATCATTCTGAGTAAAGCAATCCAGCAACTTTTTTGAAGGCCAGCCCCAAAGCATCTACAGCCGGAAGTATGCTGAGTTATCGCGCTACATGCGCTTCTGGTTGTTGAGCTTGCTAAGCATGTTACTATCAGCTTGGCTTCTCCCACCCTCCGAGTTGGCTGCGTTTTGAGCCTGCTGTGAGGCAGAAGTTGCGCCAGGTGCTTGCTGCGGCTGCTGAGAGTGGGCAGCGGTTGAGGGAGGAGGTGGTGGCGGTTGAGAATGGTTCTGCTGAGGCTGGGGCTGTTGAGGTAGACCACCGGGACCGACAAGCGCATCGATGCGCACACCCCTAGCAGCGTTCGAAGGGCTTGAACGCTCTGAGGAAGGCAAAGGCGGCTTGGTGTCTGGGTGCGAGGTCACTGCCGGATTGTAGGCGGCTGGAGGAACAGAGGCAGCATGCGTGTGCGGAGAGTGAGAAAGACGAGGCTGATCGAACGAGTAAGTCGGCTGGGGAGCAGGTGATTTGCGTTGTGGAGCTCCCTGCGCAAAGTATGGCTGAGGAGCGTGGGGCTGAGGGTACTGGGACGAAGTTGTTGAGGAAGCAGGCGAACCAGCTGCAGGGGTCAAGCCAGTGGGATCAGGGTAGGTGTACTGAGGTGGGGCATGAGTTGGAGGACCTTGTTGAGGTAGCTGGGCAGCTTGTGCAGGGTTTGGCGGAGGGAGGGTAGGCGTGTGAGGTTCTTCGTTGGGACGCTTGCGACCAGCTTCTTGACCAGGTTGTGGTGTTCCTGTCGGCTGTGGAGGCGCAACGTGTGGTGGTGGAGGTCCCTGTTGCATCTGTTGAGGCATTCCATACACGGGTGGGCCCTGAGGGTAACCCTGGGGAGGGTAGGGATGTTGCGGCGGAGGGTAGGGATCGCGTGCATGCTGCTGAGGAGGAAGTGGCTGACCGTAAGCTCCGTACAATTGCTGTGGTGGAGCACCTTGCTGTCTCCAGACGGTATGCGCCGGAACAAAAGCTTGCGATTGAGCCGAGACGGGCGTGAAGACACACTCCTGCGAGAAACGCTGACAGTTGGTGCAGCGACCATCCTCGGACTGATCGAAGCCAGAGCATCGGATCTGGAAGAAGTCAGAAGGTTATTTTGATCCATTGATCGCGTTCAAGAGCATACCTTTCTGCGACGACAGTAGCGGCAAGCAATCGCTGTTCTCTGACGAGGTGCAGGTTGAGGAGGGTAAGGGAGAGGCGGCTGGTAGTGACCTGGAGGAGCATGTCCATACATCGGAGGCGGTGGCAGCGAACGATACTGTTCCGGGTGAGAAGGTTGAAGCGTGGCCATGGTTGGAGGTCCCCCGTGAGGCAATGTCTGGCTGATGGAAGGGATCTGGATGGAAAGAAATGGTTAGTGACACACGAGAGTGTTTGCTTGTGCGACTCGACATACCTGAGGAGGACGTTGCTGGGCGTACTGAGCGTTGGGATGCGCTGTAGGTGGCGCCCACTGCTGTTGATGTTGCGGAGGTGCAGATGATGAAGGTGGAGGAGGCTGCTGTTGCTGATGTTGTTGGTGTTGCGGCGGGGGTTGTTGATGTTGTTGCGGGTGGGGGTGTTGTTGCGGGTGTTGGGGGTGCTGAGGGTGCTGAGGGTGCTGAGGGTGCTGAGGATGTTGAGGGTGAGGTTGTTGCTGTGGAGTACCATTCGGACTCCAACCAGCAGGAGGTCCGGGGTTTGGGTACATCTGAAAATAAATACACGCGACTAATGCGCTTTGGTGAGATTTGTCGAACAGCAGTAGCCGAGTATGCACGTCGGCTGGCGTGGGATGTGGGATGTGGCAGCTACGTCGTAGTTGCACAAGGGAGGCGCGGGCCGCAGGCGAGCTGCAGGATCAACGGCACTCAAGGCAAGACAGCGGCGTCGGGTGACAGCTGCAGCAGAAAGTGACAGGGGATTTGGATATCAGTACGGAGAGTCGGAAGGTGTTGTACGCAGCTGCGAGTTGTCGCGGATGCGGGTGTGCAGGCTTTCTTGTACGGAACATCAACCAAATGACCTCAAGCGCGCTTCTAGGGGCGGCAGAAGGAGCGGTAGAAAGAAACGATGTGAATCCGACACACAGGCACGGAAATGTCCAAGGAACAGATGGTGGGGTTCTTGCCGCTATTTCAGGTGCAAAAGACCGCCGGCTGTCGAAGCGGTTTCGTTTGGTTGGTTGAATCTCTGGCGGAAGGGCCGTGGTTAGCGAGAAACGCGGACGGGTAGAGCGTCCGTGAGTTTGTGGATGCTTTGGAATCCAATATTCTGTCTGGCGCCCGAGCTTTCTTGCGACGCTCCCCAAGAAGTTTTCTGGCCACCCTGCGCCCTGGCGAGCAAGTAAGTCTCGAAAGTGAGTGGATGTGAGGAAAAATAAGGATCCTCCGCGTCCTCCTGCTTCGCTAAGCCTCCCAATCTCAGCAAGAGCAGAAGGCATGCGCGGCTCTAGCGTAATGAATTTGTACGCAATAAACAATCCTGTCGATCACGGCGCGCGCGGGTGAAGGCAGCCACGCCGTGTCGTAGAGGCTTTAGCTTTGCGGACGCTGCCACTCAGTGCGCAGAGAGCCGTGCCGTGATCGAAACGTTGTTTGGTGGTAGGTCTCCACTTGGACGGCCAGGCGGTCAGAAGACAAATACTACCGGCAGGGCAAAGCGAGATTTGGACGTGTCACGGAAGGGGGGCCTTGATCGCTGACTTGTGGTCCGCTTCTAAGCACCTCTCTAGGCTCTAGCTGAAAGTGAACTTGGCCGTCGTCGTCCTTGTGGGATGCAGCGGTCGCCGGCGCGCTAGTTCAGCAACTTGCTTCGGCTGGTCCGAGTGCTCTGCAGGACCGTCCCTCGGCTTGCCACGCGACAGCATGAACTCTGACCAAGGCGGATCTCGAGGGATGCAATGATCTGCGTTTAGGGTGAAGCCTTCGTTCGCCGTTTGTGACGGTGCGAGCCTCGCCAAAATCTGCTCCGTCAGCGGCTCCGGCGTGTGCGCGCGTATGTTTGACGCGCTTAGGGGCGATCTTTCTTGCTGACCGCTCTCACTTGTGCAGGAGAAACCGAGTCACCTTTCTGCGCTGGTCGTTTGTTACTGTCACCTCTGCTCCGCCTGTTGTTTCGCTTGACCGGTGACCTTCCGCAATTTGTTTGCTTCGACTGATCACTGCATCTGATCATCACCTCATCGTTTGCCCTGCCCTTTCGAGTCAGTTTGCGCCTTGTCAATTGATTACGAAGAGACAGGTCGTCCATGTCTTAGACACACACGTGCGGTACGGGACACTTACCTTAGTCCAAACCGTTCACCCGCTGGCTCATGCGGCGCCCCGAGGACACCGACTTTGGGGCAAGTCGCGGCTAAGAGGATGTCCAAGATCACACCGTTTCCAACGACTGCAATCGAGGGAGTGAAACTGAAGTTGCGCTTGACCGCTGTATCGAGCGTCCGAAGATTTGACGTTACCTTGTCTAGGCTATTCTGATCCTTTTTGGGTAGAATTCTCCGAATTGGAATCACCGAAAAGGAGTAGTCTGGACACTGTCTTGGTTTTGGAGGAACAGCAGGACGTCATGCGCTGATTGAGCGAAGATAGAGATTGATTGAGGAATTGCAAAACAAGATGATTCCAACGCTCTATTCCAATCGGCGCTCCTCCAACGGCATCACCCTTTCGAGACGAGGAATTCTGATCCGTCAACCAACAACCGGTATGCAGAGGGGTCCATACAAGGTTTCAGTCTCAGAAAAGGCCCGGGACGAAGCGCGAATGCATGGCATATCTGAATCACATCACATCCCCTTCCTTCTTCTGTCCCCTTGCTTTCCAACCTGTCGCTGACATGCCGTACAGCGCACAGCGTGGAGTGGCGGCCCCGGCAGATGCGTCTCTGCGATAAGATGGAGCCTGCATGAAGGACGAAAGTTAGTTAAAACCACATCTGCTTCCCTCCAACGCAGCTACATGGCAGTCATGCGGCTTTGCAATAGTCGGATGCAACATCGCTGTATCGTGATCTGGAAAGATGATGGCAATAACTCTAAATACCTATTCTTCCTCGCAATATGGCTCCTATTGAAGAAAGCCGACCGACCACACATCAGCCCTGGACGTCGCTTGTTTTTATGTGCAGTCATTTCGGCTGTTGCGCATCCCTCGTCAGGCCTACCCCTCCTGCCGATGGCGGTCCGTTCCGACGTTTGGCAAAACCACACTAGCGAGAAACATTGAACGATGTGTTTTGTCTCTGGCAAAAATGAAACAACACAGGGCAAAGACATCGTGATCTAATAGAGACCTGTAATCTGTCGGCAACGTTGACCCGTCCGCGGCGTCCCGGGGCCGATCCCAGTCGTGTGTTTCGAGAAGCTCACTGCCACCCGCGCGTCCAAGCCCCTTGCAAACGAACCACCAACATAAGGTACGGTACGCTGGGAAGCGGTGCGGATCGAAAGACCGTCCGTCCAACCTTGATCATCATGTATCGATCCCATCGGCTCAGGTCTGACGCATGTAGCTGTAGAAGTGCACAATGTTTTCGGAATGAGTAGAGCCGCCCATGGAGACCAGCCGCTTGACGCGCTCTCACTGGGCATCGCTCCAATCTAGAAAGACCTGTGCATTGTTACAGCTCGCATCTCACTACTGAAAGGTCTGCCGTCCTTCCCCTTCTCGCATAACCACTGCCCTGCTGATGATGAACCACACCCGGACATGGGTAGCACAGACCGAAGCCAACATAAAGGTGGCACTGCGCGCGCATGTACCGTGGAAGCTCTAAGCCGAAAAGCGCAAGGTGCGTCGTCAGGTGATTGAAATCTCATGCGGTCGGTCAATGCAGAATGCACGCCCTAAAGTGAGGGAGGGACCAATCATACGTTATGCGAGCCTTGATGCGTTGGCAGACTCTTCTTGAAATTCAAACGTCGACCTGTCACAGACGACAAGTGCTGCATACTGCGTGTAGTCGAATGAAGAATATGGCGCAGGGCATGAGAAAACGATACATTCGTGGCAGTCGAGGATTTGTTGATCAACTTTGCTAACTAGAGGACCACCATGTCTGTTGGAACCTTTTACCCGTAATTCAACGGCACACCTCTGGATTCTGTGTTGCACTCTGTTAGCTAGGCATCAGAGGCTTCTGTCTCGGATTCTTCATCCTGTTCGTCCTCAGCTTCTTGTTCCTCATCTCCATCCTCATCATCGTCATCAGCATCTGTTCCTTCTTCGCCAGGGTCTGGAAGGGAAATTCGATTCAAGCAAGCGATCTGGAATTCAATAAATATCAGCCATCATTCTTTCAATTGTGGTTGGCTAGTAGGGATATTGGCTGGCAAGAAGGTTTCAAGGCTTGCTTCAGAGAAGGACAAAGCCCGAAACAGACCGCGCACCGTACCGCGGGCCGGACGGTTGTCATTTTGTTAATAATGACTCGCGACCTTAAAAGGTCCGCCACCCCGTCGCCACATCGTCGAGAGACGGTGCAACACGAGTACCATGGTTGAGTACGCGCCCTTTTCTGTATGCGCGGACGATTCGAAAAGTCAAGGAAGGGCAGGCCCGCAAGGGGAGAGGGAAGGATACTCACAAACGGGTGCAGCGCCGAGAACAGATCCGCAATTCGGCGCAGAACTTGCGCGTCGAGGACTTCAGCATCAGTCAACTTGGTGCCGACTGTAAAGCGTCTGAGGCGGAGAAGGTCGATGTCCGGATGACCAGCATCGTATCCCTACAAAATGAACAGGGTCAGTTCTAATTTCCATTTCGTATGCCACTGTATGACCATCAATCATCCTGTTAATTTTGGCGCTCATGCCATGAGACACATGTATGGATGTCAGGTAGGTTTGGCTAGCGGGGTTCAACCGACTAGTCTACCAAACAATAACCACTTCACGAATCTTGCTCGTTATCTCGGCATACGTGTCGTCGGGTATCTGTAGACTCTAGGAGATGAAGGGTAAGTGAATGAAAGTTGACCGTGCCGGACAGACGAGGCATCCAACAACGAACCTTCCTTACGGTCTCCTCAAGGGAAATGAGCTGTCATCTCCTTTGTTGATCTCGGTGTTGCGATGAAAAGAGGCAACGCGGGACGCTCCAGCCCGAGCGGGAGTAAGGTAGTAGCGAGGAACTCCTACCCGCCCGGGATGAAGCATGGACCGAAGGTTCCCTTGCTATCACCTGTGAGTCTGTGACGACTTGCATTTGCAATCCTTCGTGAGTGTGATCGACTTTGCTTCGTTTTTCTCTTTCCTCAAAACATCCGGCAGTCGAGGTTTTGCTGCTCCCTGCCGTTTAGGGATGGGCTGTGGACGTCACATCGAAGTCCGCACTCTTCCGAGCGTGCTCAAGTGGCTTGCTAGGAAGGTAGCCAGCCACGAAGCACCGGAAAAGGCTGGGTGGTGACATTCTTCGCCAAACACTTCCTCGCTGACACAAGCAAGACTGAAGGCTAGCATCGAGCATGTGCGGCTCAATAAGCTTCACCTACAACCAGTGGTTGAAAACATACATGATCTACCTACAACGGAGAAAGAGAGGTTGGCTGCTTACCTTTGGCTTGGTTTTCAATGCGGTCTCCGCGTTCGTCTTTATGAAAGCTTTCACAGCTCCCTTGGCCGAGCTGCCAGAGAGAAATTCAGCTCGCATCTGATCGTTCATCAGCACGTCCTTGAGACGCTGCGGATTCTTGTCGATTGTGTTGCGCAAAGCTGCCAGAGCTCTTGCGTCCGGAGACCAGTAGCCTCCACCTACACCATGAACGATCAGCTTCAATTCACAGGTTCTGCCAGGCAGGCTTAGCTTGCGCCCGCATGAGGAAGCTCAATCCATGCTCAAGACTTCGGTCTGCTTCTGTGCCCGAAACAAGCAAGACTGTGACAACAACGCTAACCAATGAAGCAGTCACAGTCGCAGTCGCAGTCGACCTAAGCGTAGACGACGTCCAAACGAACCGTACTCAAGAGCGCAGCGTAGCCGAACACCTCGAGCCCGCATATACTCTGAGAAAGAAGAGACGACACTCAACACAATATCCACGACCCTGACAAACCGATCTGTGGAGACACACAATTGCTTCCAGATTGGACTCACGGCCTACGGGAGTGTGTCAAGCGGCTCTTTTACTCGGACGACCGTACCCGTACGGAAAACATCGTGCATTTCCACGACTTGGGTATGTGAGTCTCTAGCACGAAAAGACGAGCCGTACGGCTCTTTCTGTGTAGCCCACTCTCTTCATATCGAGACACACTGTAAGAGCAAGGGAACAAGGTCGGCTGGAACGTCGTCTAGACTACGGCATTCCGCGTTGGAAG
Organism: Aureobasidium lini; assembly: GCA_022813425.1. NCBI lineage: Eukaryota > Fungi > Ascomycota > Dothideomycetes > Dothideales > Saccotheciaceae > Aureobasidium > Aureobasidium lini. Next base: position 73,954 of record JAKLML010000030.1, read on the forward strand.
TCGGAATGGGTCTCTTTCAACGTCCAACAATGGAACAGAAGTGCAAGCGTGTGTGATGTAGCAAGACGACTGTCCTCCAGGGCATTGCCAACAACAGTCTGATCGGTTGATCGAGCCGTTATCTAATCACACACGGCTCGACCCTGATCGATTGCCGCCGTGTTCGCCGACCCCACTGTCAATCGTGCCGGGAGCGGGTAGCGGTTCAAGATGATGTCGCTCCGGGAAGGCAAATGACCACCAAGTAGATTGAGCAAGCCACAACCGTGCAGACCAACAAGCGCCATATAAATCAAGAATCAAAGAAAACATATCGTGTCACTCACCAACAAAACTGTCGTTCGGGCTAATTTGGACATAGTAGGCGGCGTACGGGCCTTTACGTCCGGTCCTAGACCTAAATATGTCGGTCAGTGTCGTGTCCTCGTTCCTTGTGCTCACGTGTGACTGACCAAGCTGCGGAAAAATATGGCTATAGAGGTCAAAGCGTTAGTATTGTATTAGCGCGTAATGAGAGATGGGGCCACTTTGATACTGCCTGCATCTTTGTTGCGGCCGAGAGCATTCAAGTACATACCTTGTAAGGCGTAGGATCCTTGCTGAACCGGATATCTCTGTAAATGCGAAATACCTGTTGAGAAGTCAGTCCCATGTGATGTATGTATCACATTCTAGGCTCCACTAACCACATCCTTGAGTGGCAGTTCTGGAATGGTGTCGTCAATTTCGGTGAGCTTTTCGGTCAAGGCCTCCACAAGAGAATTCCAGTCTTTCAAACTAGAACGATAGTCGGCATCGTACACTGTAGTGGTGGTAACGAGTCAGCCACTGCATGAATGCAAAAGGAATTTAGGCGAAGCCATCTTTGGAGAATGGTGTGTGAGATCTAGCGGTGTAAATAGGCGCTCGAGCGGGTGGAGGACTTGTGGAGAACAGATAAAAACCAACGTCCTTTCGTTGATCTGGCTGCAAGCTACTGCACAAATGCTCGAGCTGCAAAGCGAACCAGCGTTCCTTGCAGTCAGCCAAAAAAGGACCTTTCGGCCGAGAGAATTGGGTCTCGTGTTTTGTTGCATGATGCTATATTGAGCGGCGCAGCCGTGATGGGATAGTGCACACGCAACTATCTGATGGTCATTCAGATCAAGACGGTGATGTGGAAAAATAACGGAATTCGGCCCCTGCCGAGACCTTCGTTTCTGACACGGGGCGAGATATACGCATGAATGAAAGAAAGACGGTATCTGCTTACTCTTGAGCCATTCTCGGTCATTGTTCGCCTTGAGATCCTTGAGAAATAGCATGGTGTTTGGATGGATCGTGTCATCGGAGTATGGAGTGCTTCCCGCAGCTCTAGGCTTTGGCTTCTTGATGATGACCTGAGTTCCTGGGGCGAGTCCAGTACTAACACCTTGACGCCAAAGTTCCTTGCCTTTGGTGCCTGCGGCTGGGGCAGTCTGGGACGTCTTTGTTGATGCAGGGGTTCTGCGCTTTCGGGGACGCTGTTCTTCCTCGGATGAGTGCTCTTCAGATTCATCGTCAGAGTCGTCTTCAGATTCCACATCAACACTGGATGAACTGTCTTCTGGAGCTTCTTCTCCAGATTCATCTGTATTGTGTTCAAAGTATCGACTTTTGGTTGCAGCTCTTTGAGATGCCCTGGTAGATGGCTGCTTTCGTTTACGGACCCCAATGCTTGGGTCTTTCGCTTCATCGTTCTCAATGGTGTTGGCGGATTTCCGAGCCATATTGCGCGTCGTTTGTTTGATCTTCGAGGAAAGTGTTATCCAAGTGGGGAGGGTCCAATTCCACAGTTATCAAATGGTTTATTTCTCTGCTGGCTGTTGAGACACCAGTCCTGTAACTAGACAATCCTTGGTGGAGAGCGAACCAGACTTTGATCAATTTCAGAAAGTGCGATGGAGGCCAGCACTTTGTCCGTGTCCCAACTCAATTCGCGAGTCGTTTCCACGCGACCGGAACGTGAGAATCGCATTCCAAGAATGACATCATGAAGCCCCTCCAAACATCGCACGACTCTCTTGCATCGCGTGTTTTTTGTACCCAGGAAGGAAAAAAAGAATATTCACACGACTCCAATCGGAATTAACCACGAGGCGCTTGATTACCGCTGGATCGGGACTCCCTCTCAAATTTGACGCGCTGCCTGAGATACACCACCACCATGTCGACGACATTCGCGGCCAAAAAGGCGAAAATTCTGCAACAACTCGCAGTGCCTGATGCCTCATCCACGGACATCCAGCCTGGAGATTGCGTAGACGTGGGCATTCGCGAGTTGGTAGATGAAATCAATAAACTAGACACACTTGCAACGACAAGCAGCTGCGCCGGTCGCTTCGCTGTGTATCTGGAAGGCAAAGACCCAAACTTATCGCAATCATCCTTGGACGAAGGTGACGGTCAGTGGTTGTTTATCTCGCACGATCCTCTGCCGTTATCTGGAAATGGATCTGTAGCTCCAATGCTGGGACTGTCCGATCATACCGAGTTGAGCGTCCCTTCATCTGCCAAGGGCGTGAGGTGGGTAAGGTGCAAATTCGAACCCATGGTAGGTGAAACCTGAATATCTCGTTCTTCATCGGTCCGCTCTCAAGCCTTCGTCTCTTGCGTCGGAAACGATGACATTGGCCCCGTGTTGACTGTTGAATCAGTTCTTACATGTGCTGAGCTCTTCGCTCGAAAGCGCACAAAAGATACACACAGCAGCACTTCAATCTGGGTTTAGAGAAAGTGGTATTTCGAGTATCTCGACTGACAATCTTCGAACGTCAACCGCTATGGTAGCAATACGCACCAACGACCTAGTCTTCGATAACATAATTGGCTACGAGGGACCTGACGGTAGACTGATTCCGATGGTCACGGAAGCATATATGCGCATCCTTATCGAGCTCGGCAATCAAAGATTCCAGGCCAACAAGGCGAGGACACAACAATTTCAGAATGCCTTGCTCACGAGTTTCGGACCACCACAGGCGCAATATTCTGGCCCATGTGCGTGGGAGCCCATTGAGCAGCGTAGGGTGAGGATGAGAGAGGACGATATTCGCCGCAAAGCAGATGCGCAGAGGACTACAGAAGACTCTGCTCGCAGCTTGCAATAATGATGGAGTGTAGTTATGGGGCAAGGGCTCAGATCGCTGTTGTTTAGCTTCCAAAGGAGAGATGTGAAGACCTGATTTCCTTACTATTGGGCATCATCAGACAAGACGTGTCTTATACAACACTTTTTATAATGCACTGAAGCGGGCGGAATAGCCACAGTCAAAGGGTCACCCTGTCATGACTTCGGCCTACTAAGCACACTCAATCTGTATATAATACCGTGTGGCTTACACGCTCCTTCCTTTTGATGCTGTATGGCTTTAGCGTTATCCATGTGTCATGTCGAAAGCTCATGATACCCCTCGGTTTTACAAATTACGATTCACATCCAGCAACGCAGTCGTGCTCGTTACAAAACTAGTGCTCTTCCCAGAGTGGCTGTAAAATTTAGTTAAATTCCAAAACTGCTCATCACAGAGAGGTGCAGACCGTTCAAAATACTCATAACCGTTTGGAGATAGTTGCAAAAAGTATACCTGTGATATTATTACACCATCAACATATGTGGTACACTCGCAATATCGTTGTCGACCTCTGCAGGTATGGTTGAAGATACGACCCTGCCCGGAAAGTCGATGCTTGGCACGCTTCTTGGTAGCGATACAAGTTTCTAAAGACAACGTGATTTTCCAGATCATCTTAGTGCTACACAGTCACAAGAACAGGACACTGGCTAGAAGAAGTAATGACAGTAAGTCACATTGACTAAGGCGGAAACATGCAAGTCGACAAGAAGTGATTTGAAATCGTAAGCTCATATTATATGGTCATGTATCTACAAAAAGAACCAATCTCACGTTTGGCAACATATTGATGCCAGTAACCATCCTCCTGATAATTTCAGGCATATCATGAACGTCCACGGCTCAGGTAATCCAGCCCTGACCCGTGTGATCGTGGGTAGCTTATGCCTGGTGACCGACCTCGTGCTTTCCTTGCGAGAAGTCGACAGCAGGGGCGTTGTGTGCATCGATGAAGACCTTCTTAAATCTGAAACGGAGGAGATCGTTGGTGGTCTCCTTGACGTTCTTCCAGTTCTGAGCGACGAGCTTGCTGGTGGGCTGGGAGAAGATGAGGTCGATCTCCTCGAGGGTTTTGTCCTTGGTCTCGGGCATGAAGAGCAGTTGGTAGAACCAGCCGACGAAGGCAATACCGCCGTAAAAGCCTGCAGTAAGACCAATGTTGGTCATGGCCTCGCTCATTGCGGTGAAGTTGTAGGTAACGATGAAGGACGACAGGAAAAGCCAGCCATCAGAGGTGGTCATGCCATAGGAGCGTAGATAGGTGGGGTAAGACTCAGCGGGAATGACCCAAGTCAAACAGGCGTAGGTTCCGAAGAAAATTTCGTAAATAACGAGACCAGTGAGGTAAACACCCATCTGGGCACCCTCACTACCGGCGTATTGAGACACACCGGCGATGATCAATCCAACGAAGAAGACAGGAAGTGTTGCACAAGCCCAGAAGCGACGACCACATCTCTCCATGTAGAGAACAGCAGGGATGGTACCGATGAGAAGCGAGCCACCACCGACCAGGGACATGTAGTTGGCCTTGAGGTCGTCGAAACCGAGACGCTTCATCAGAGTACTCATGAAGTAGGTAATGGCGTTGATACCGGTGAACTGGCCCAAGAAGATCATAACGTTGGCGTAGACAAAGGCGCGACGGGCACGAGGCTCGGTGAAAAGGTCCATCCAGGGGTACTTTGCGTTGCCACGACCAGCAGCGACCTCCTCGTCTTCTTGCTCTTGAGACATTTTCATGACGTAGAACTCCTCACGAGAATCCAGCTGTTCGATGCCACGAATGCGCTTCCAGACCTTGAAGGCTTCCACAGGCTTTCCCTTGTGCATGAGGAATCTAGGAGACTCTGGCATATAAAGCATACCGATACCCATGATGGTAGAGAAGAGCAGCGAGGAACCGAGAATGTAGCGCCAGTTTCCAGGAACAGTTACGAACATGGCGGCAACGGCGTAACCAAGGACTTCACCCAGAGCGATGTTGAACTGGTAGAGAGAGACCATGTTACCACGGTATCTTCTCTCTACAGTTTCGGCGACGTAGACTGGCACAGTACCACCCTCGAGACCGACACCGAATCCGAGAATAACGCGAGCAGCGATGATCATGCCGTAGTTCATGGCAGCAGCTTCGAGAGCACCACTATCATTCTGGTTAGAACTCGTGACTGGTTTCATAGTGATTTTTTGACATACCCAATGGTGTAGAGAATACAAGAGAGGATAATAGCCCAGCGACGTCCGAGGTACTCGTTGGCAGGAGACAAGATGATGGCACCACCGACGGCACCAAGAGACATACCAGAGTTGACCAAACTGTTCTGACGGTCGTTGAGTCCAAGATCTCCAGGAAGGAAGAGGTTGGCACCAGAGATAAGCGATTGATCGAGACCAGAAAGCATACCACCCATCGAGGCAAAGGCAACAATGAGGTATGTGAAGTACTTGGGGTTGGCGAACTCGAGGTCGAAGTGGCCATTGTTGTCACCACCTTGAGCGTCGATCTCCTTTTGCATTTCGGTCATCAGAGCATCGACTTCCCAGCCGCCGTTCTTTGCGATATCGACAGCCTCGCTGGTGTTGACGTGAGGAACACTGCCAGCACGAACTGCGTCTTCCATTTGGTCCTTTGTCATCTCGCGACGATCCATGTAGCTTCCCTGCTGAGCGGGGTCGAACATCTCAATGTTCTCATGCTGCTCTCCAGAGGCAGCACCCTTGACACCTTTACCCATGTTGATGTAGAAAGCGAACAATTACGCTCGGCTTGGGTTGAAAGAGGAGTGGACGGTTGCAAAAGAATGCTTCAAGAAAGGAAACTTTCACTCAACTGGGTGACCCTCCACCTTTTTGTATGCTCCATGAAAGTGGAGAACATCCATGGGGATGCTCGTGCATCAGAGCCGATCACTCTCCGTGGGCAGACCATCGCGAAGGTGGAGGCACGCGGTCTCTCCATTTCTCATCTCCATGGAGAACTTGCCCCCAGAATCACTCCAAAACATGCAGGATGCCTGTAGGGTTGTTGAGAAGGTCCGAATTGAAGATCCGCTTCAAGGTCCTTTCAGGAATGGTGTGTCCACCGGTGAGGGTGTGTTTTCGGTCCGACTGATGATATGACGAGGCAACTCATTATCTACTGCCGCCTGAGTGGTCGAGGACGAGTTTTAACCGGAACTCGGATCGTGTCTGATACCACTTCAAGCCGTGCACCACGCAAGTTTGTCAAAGTAACGTCTTTCGTGTCGCAAGACCGGTTTGACCCGCCCTGTACGATTCCTGGAAATGATGTCGACAGCAAACAGCTTGCGCTTATGATCTCTCATTCTCATGACCTTGCGATACAATTCAGAAGCAGAGAAGTCTTCCGGAAGGGTACTTTGACGTTCCTGCACACAGGCGGAAGAGGCTGGAAAAAGGCTTGCGAGGCTGGAAAAAGGCTTGCGAGGCTTGAAGGTTTTGACAAGCGCGTACAAGACTTCAACGGCACAGCTCAAAATATGTAGCCGAGCCGGTGGGGAAATGCTTGTCCTAAGCTCATACAGAGCAGAACCGGCATTCTTATCCAGCGCATGCCACAGTATGAACAGCCATAGCAAGGCACGATAATTGGGGAACTGAGAGAGTACCCAACGAAGACTTAGTTGCGGAGTTATCACATTGTACACTCTCGAGATGCAAAAAGGGGATTCTGCCTTCTTTCCTGGTCGACCTGTTGATGCCCCTTACAATACAATGCTGGTGCTCGGCTAGTGTCGCATGAAATTCTTCTGGCGCTCGATATCATCATCTGCTGCTCCGATCCTTGAAACTTCGGGAATGGTGGCAGAACATTCCCGGAAAAACCTTGTTCTGACATAATGGTTCAATTGAAAGTATATACATGATTCGTGAGAAAATGGAAAGAAGGCCGATGCATCATTTCTATGCTTCCAACGCGCTCGCAGTCGGTTTGACGAAGATGTCGTTGTCGCCAACATCAACATGTCTATCCTCCTGTCCTCTGTAGGACTTTCTGCCTCTTGAGAACCAATCAACTGCGATGATGAAACAGACGACTGCGTAAACGACACAAACGTAGTTCATGTTTCCGGCAGTTGCGGGCATGTAAGACGGGAATGAGTATAGAACGAGCGTGAAGACTGTCCATGCAAGTAGGACGTAGTTGGAGATGAGTCCAAATACGCCGAGGTTGAACGGACCAGTGAGAGATTGCTGTCTTCCTCTGCACAAAAGACAGACGACTGGAATGGCGTAAGAGATGTAGAGCAGGACGATGCAAGCACTAGACATGGCGTTGAAGGCTGCGGTAGAAGCCAGATACATGCAACCGACAATGGTGACGATAACACAGCTAGTGAAGTGAGCGTTCAAAGGGACATCCAGCTTAGGGTCGACCTTGCTAAGCCACTTGTGGGCTGGCACGCCACGGTCTCTAGCGAAAGAGAAACACAGGCGGCTCTGCCAAGTGTGCCCTGCAATGACACAGCCCAAACCGGTACAGATGATCAGGGCCTCTAAGGCTATAGCCCCAGCGGTGTTGTTAAGAGCGTTGTAGAAGAGCTGGAGAATCGGTACTCCAGTCAAGCTATTGGCGACATCCTGGAAATTTCCGACGATGCTGAACAGCATGGAAACGACAAAGCACCAGCTAGTGACGAATCCGATAGCGACCGTACCCATGATAGCAATGGGTATCATCTTCTCGGGACGAGGTACTTCTTCAGCCAAATGCGTGGCACAATCAAGACACGCGAAGGCCCAGTTGGCGTTGATTAGTCCAGTGATAAACGCAATGCCGGAGTTGGTCCAGCCAGTGTTGTTGATAAAGGTTGCGAAGACGAACTCAGGGGTTTGGTGACTTGGTGCTGTGGCCGGTACGGTGGCCAAAATTACGACGAATGAGATTAGAGAGCAGTAAAGTCCGACCGTAGCAATTGAGGGCAAAATCTTGCCGTAGCAGTTGAACAAGAAGCAGAACCATGTAAGTATAAGGTAAGTTGCGAAAACATGGTAATCCTTGACGACGTAGTCCGGATGAGAGAGTTGCCAGCATCCAACGAGCCCACTTGCTACTCCGATAGTGGTTGATGTGCACGAGAAGATAGATCCAGCCCAAGAGAACCAGCCGGTAAGATAGCTTGAGAATTTGGCGTATTTTCTCGAGGCCAATTCGTTGGTCCAAAAGTACTGTCCACCTATTGATTCGTGTCAGAAAAGGACTGCTTTAGACGCTCTCACTGCACAGAGCTCTGATCTCGAAAAGCATCGTGCAATTTCACAGCAAGCCGCGTTGACAAGGAGGAAGTCAAGGGATGTCCTAGGGGTATAACTTACCTGCGTTTGGGAGTGCACTGGCAAGTTCACTCAAACTGACGCCAACGCAGATACTGACCAACATGACGACAATGATACCGTAGACGAGCAAGACAGGCCCGCCCGAATTGATACCAGTCACCATTGCGATGGACACACCAAACTGAAAGATGTCAGCACAACAAAGACATATTGTTAGATTAATCGCATACCCATGAATTGGTGAGTGAGAATCCTGCTCCCAGGATAGACCAAACTGAATAATTTCTTTTCAGATCTTGAGTGTAGCCCATGGAGGCGAGTTGCATGCCGTCAGAGTCCACGGACCCGGACAGCTCGCTAGATGAACCGTTACTTCGCAACATAGTGTCGCCCTTGGCGATCTTGTCGTTGCCCATACTGATTTGTTACTGAGCACAAGTAGTAAAGTCGAATATCACGTCGCAGAGGGTATAGTCGCTTTGGTATTCTCGTAGTCGTCTTCAGTTCGCAACGGATCAAAAGAATGCTGCTTTTGGTATCGTAGACAACTCGTGGCGAATGATGTTGCTTTAGGTGAAGTTTGTTGCTTGGGCGAATGACTCGACGTTGAAGATGCCTGGCACGCACACGACGCTACCAATTGTCAAGCACAGCTCGGATCGGGTATGGGTTGTTGGAAAGACAGTCTTTCTTTCTTTCTTTCTCTCTCTCTTTCTTTCTTCGACTCTGTCAAATGTAGCGATAGACACAGGGTGAAAAAGGGGTCGTGTATGATTGGAGGCGGCGGTGAAACACTGAAACCAGTCAAGGAGCAATGCCAGTAGGGAAGGGCAGGAAGGAGGTGGTGGTGTTGAAAGCTGGGTATCAAAAGGAGGCAGAGATGGATGGTGTTTAAGAAGGAGGATGGTATTTGAGTATCGATCTCGAGAAAATGAAGGGTGGCACAAAGACTATGACGATACGGTGGTCGTCTTGGGGGGTAATGTACCTGACCATTAGTGGAGCACTAAACACAAGAATTCTGATCCGATCGACGTAGGTGGATAGGTTTAACAGCATGGCATTGACCGTTGCGCGGCGGTAGGCAGGAAGAGCAGAGCACAGTCCAGAGCTAGGGCTCGAAGCTCAAAGCTGTGCCATCCTGCAGGTACGGAGTACAAGTTTTACGTTATTAGGAAAAGTTTTGCATCCGTAAGCCTGCCTTCGCGGCGTCGGCCAACCAGTTTCAGGTGTCAGTAACCCTACAGGTCGAGGGCAAGTCGGGCAAGCATGCCGTCTGTCCAGAAGGTGTCGCGCATCTCGCATCTCCAGCTCTTCGTTCAACTCGCTTTGACAGCCCGTTTGCGAATGACGTCGCAGGCAAGTTCAAATTTGCGAGAAAGGACCACTTTTCAGAAGTCGCGGTGGATTTCTGTGACAAACACTGCACGCCAAGTTTTGCCGGAAGCCAACGTCTCGGACACCAATCCAGGCCCCCTAACTTGACTTCGTTCTTGAACATGTCACACGCCATGGCTAATAATACTCTGACGGGAGCGGGATTGAAATTTGGGGTTCAGTATGGAGAGTCAGACGTCTGAGGCCTTGGTGTCTACAGCGGTTGAGGGTGAAACAGCTCGACAGGAGTCTGCATGCTGCCAATATCGTCAAAAAACACCAACAGAGTCAGTTGGATTAGTGGGTTGGCATTGTCGACCGAGGTTGATACTTTGCCCTCGGAGCATCGTTCACATGTATCACATAGCAATAAAGATCGAATTGACAAACACCAAATCAATCGAGGAAGATGTTTCGATTGACCGATTTCTCGGCATGCGTGGACATCCGTACCTGAGTCGTATACGAAATTACGAACCCTGTTTATCTGCATTGGAGATGATCATGGACCAGAGACGCTTTGGGATTGATACAGTATTGCGCTCTTGTCTACGCGTCTGACCTCTTCGCATGAAGTTCGGGCACAAGGATTTGTATACCAAATGGGGACACATCTTATGGGTGTCCTAGGCGTAAGTGATAAGAGCTGCAGCAACAAAACGTTCGGACAGCGTGTCTATCCTGACCATGCCCTATCATTGATAGCTGTGGAGTTTGCAGCTCGCCCATTCTCCATTCTAACTCGAGATTAGATGTTGATTTATGCTGCATGGGACCAATCGTGCCGACCGCTATTCCAAGATTGTCCATCACTATAGTCTCGGCGAGATGAGCGATAGTCGCTTTTTGGACCCTGCGAGGAGAAGTGTTCCGGCTTATGTCGGACTTTTGGTCCAAGCGTACGAGTGCTGTCGATGATAGTGCATAAACACAGGGTAGGCATATCGATGTCGAATCGTTGAGGTAGTGAAGAACAACCTGCATGGTTTTACACACCCAGCAGTATCCTGACGCCAACTAAGACACAACATTGCTAGACCACATGCAATGTCACGTCGGCCCATGACAGGAATATAGACGGCATTTTCGGCAGCAGTGTGTAGACCAAAGAAGTTGTTAATTATAGATCAGTCAGGAAGAGGGTAGTCCAAACAGGTTCAAATTCAGCTATAGGATTGACTTGAGCGTAGGAGCCTCGGATGATAGCAGAGCAACTCATGACCTGAGCGAAATTTATGGCGACTGTGGTCGCAGACGCATCTGTGAATCTGTGATATTCGTGTTCGAAGGTAGTATCGTTCTGTGTTTTGCTAAGCAAAAGAGACTCTCTATTGAAGAGTACCTTAGTACATGCAAGACATGAAGTAGAGCGATGGACTGTCCCGCTCCAGTCAAGGGTAGCTGGGTTCGCGCCGTATTGTTCATGGAAGGAACCTTTCTTCAGAAAAATTCATGTTGCTTCCACTTGCATCTGTGATAAACCGCATAGAGCGACAAGAGAGATGTCTCGTGCGGTGGAAAGTGACAAATTCAAGATCTTGTTTTTCGAGCAGGACAGTCGTCCACAGAGAAGCGTTGACAGTCACGTGCATCGTGGACGCCACCGGTACTTATTTGGCGAGAGTCGCGCGTTTCTACAGCTGAACGCGCGACAAGAGTTCAGCACACGAGGAGATCCGATAGATTCTACACGGTGAAGGGAGCCGAGCAGCGCGTAAGTTACGGCGAAGATAACATCCAGCTCTTACTCGATGGGACCATATAACGAATACTCAGCCCCTGATCGGAAAGCATCCCGAAAGATCCAAAGTGCGCGACGGGTGAACCTTTCTTTCCATGTTACATGTAGCCATCGAGTCACTCTCAGGTGTATTCATCGAGTAAAGATGGCATTTTGCAGGCCTATCACAAGCGCGGCGACTTCCGGGCACCCGAATGGGGAAACACGGGCGTTTCCAGGTCCTTGCACGAGCTTAACATTTTGTTGTGACTGTTTTCTCTGACCTCGGCACCGGCAGCATGTGAAGAACAAAAGTTGATGTGCCAGACCGCGGCGTCTACAACCCGAGGTGATGAATTGATTTCTGAAACTCGCAGAATATGAGCAAGGTCTCTCTATACAAATGGCGATTGAAGAGTATTTGAGACTCTCTATTCAGGAAGGCGGAACGCAATTGCCGAAGAGCATGAATGACGTGAACCACTGGGTTCCCCACATCTACTCTCCCGAATCTCGACCATCTCCCCTCGTCCGCCGTTCTCGCCGGGGAAGAGGTGTAAAAGAGCTCAGATCACTAGCCTCGGTAAGGTATCTCTGACGGCATAACGATAGCTAGATACATATATACGTCGGAGATCTGCTCATCATTCCTGTCTTCCCTCCTGCTCTGAACTTCCTCGTTCTATCTGTGAAACACATTCGTATTCAAAGCAAAAAAAAGATAAAATGGCGAGCCAAGAACAGATTCTCCGTGAGGTCAACATCCTCGGACCTCTCAATGAGCAGACTCGCAAGGTCATCTCCAAGGAGGCCACCGTCTTCCTGGCCCTTCTCCACCGCACATTCAATAAGACTCGCAAGGAACTGTTGCAACGACGCGAAACCCGCCAGGCCGAGCTCGACGCCGGCAAGCTTCCCGACTTCCTCCCTGAGACCAAGCACATCCGCGACAGCGATGCATGGAAGGGTGCACCACCAGCACCCGGCCTTGCCGACCGCAGAATCGAGATCACTGGTCCTACCGACAGAAAGATGGTTGTCAATGCCCTAAACTCGGATGTCTGGACATACATGGCCGACTTTGAGGGTGAGCCCACCAGGAAAGGAACAAAAAGACAAGCGGCTGACAGAATCTCCCAGACTCAAGTGCACCTACCTGGGACAACATGATCAACGGACAACTCAACCTTTACGACGCCATCCGCAAGCAGGTCGACTTCAAGCAGGGTGAGAAGGACTACAAGCTCCGTACCGACCGCAAGTTGCCCACACTCATCGCTCGTGCCCGTGGTTGGCACTTGGACGAGAAGCACTTCACCGTCGACGGCGAGCCCATCTCTGGCTCCTTGTTTGATTTCGGTCTCTACTTCTTCAACAACGCACAGGAGCTCGTCAAGAGAGGAGCCGGCCCATACTTCTACCTTCCCAAGATGGAGAGCCATCTTGAGGCTAGACTCTGGAATGATGTCTTCAACCTTGCCCAGGACTACATTGGCATGCCCCGTGGTACCATCAGAGGTACTGTCTTGATTGAGACCATCATGGCAGCATTCGAGATGGACGAGGTAAGAATTGCAGTCGTAGAACTCCGGATGAGTTAGCTAATATCGGGACAGATTATCTACGAGCTCCGTGATCACTCTTCAGGTCTGAACTGCGGTCGTTGGGACTACATCTTCAGCACCATCAAGCGTTTCCGCCAGAACCCCAACTTTGTCTTGCCTGACCGTTCCGCTGTCACCATGACTTCCCCCTTCATGGATGCTTACGTCAAGCTTTTGATCAAGACATGCCACCGCAGAGGCGTTCACGCCATGGGTGGTATGGCTGCTCAAATTCCCATCAAGACCGACAAGGAGGCCAACGACAAGGCCATGGCTGGTGTTCGTGCCGACAAGCTCCGCGAAGTCAAGGCTGGTCACGACGGTACCTGGGTTGCTCACCCCGCCCTTGCCAGCATTGCTGCCGAGGTCTTCAACGAGCACATGCCCACGCCTAACCAGCTCCACGTACGCAGATTGGATGTTAACATCAAGCAATACGATCTCCTCAACATGAACGTTCCCGGCCAGATTACCGAGGATGGTATCAGAAAGAACCTCAACATCGGTCTCGGCTACATGGAGGGCTGGCTCAGAGGAGTTGGCTGTGTCCCCATCAACTTCTTGATGGAAGACGCTGCCACTGCCGAGGTCAGCAGAAGTCAACTTTGGCAATGGTGCAAGCACCAGGCCAAGACGGCCGAAGGGCAGACGATCAACAAGGAGTACGCACTCAAGCTCCTCCACGAGCAGGCTGAGGAGCTCGGGTCCAAGGCACCAAAGGGCCACAAGTACCAGTTGGCAGAGAAGTACTTTGCCACTCAGGTGACTGGCGAGCAGTATGACGAGTTCTTGACATCGTACGTAACAACAGATTCCAAGATTGACAGTAGGACAAGATTGCTAACGTCGTTGCACAGGTTGTTGTACGACGAAATCACGACTGTGGGTAGCCCCGCCCCTGCCTCTAAGCTTTGAGGAAGTTGTCCAAATGGTCAGCACGATGTTGAGCAGCCTCAAAATTGATACCCGAACGGAAGGCTGATAATGGGGAATCTTAGGTCGGACCGGCCCAGGCTGCGATTGAACTATGATGCGCTATGGCGAATGTAACACGAATGGGAGGAATGGCCCCTATGTATATGTCGAATTGATGAAGCGTTGATAGTGATCCTTGAATTATCATGTTGAAAGAAGTGGTTGCTTGTGCTGTGAGTTTGGCCATCGGAGACATTTCTAGTGGCTTACAGCATAGACCGAGTTAGGAAAGGACGTGAAGGGTGAAAAGCGGGGCGAATGATCGAGATGTGACGGATCGGATGTCGGCTGGAGTGCAGCAGATAGATGGCATGGCGTAACTCTGTCAGCCTCAGGTACATGATGGCTTCTTCTTCTTCTCCAGTGCTTCCAAGAGGTCATTGAGTACAAGACATCTCTCGTTATACTTCCTACATGTCATAACAGCGACAAGCCACAACCACAGCAATGTCGCAGTCGCAGGACTACGAGCTGACGCCCAGAGAGTCGCCGCGTCAATCGCTCGACCACCCCGAAGATTACCGCCTGTCCACCTCATCGCGCGATTCCATCTCGTCGTCAATCAATGAACTCGACCCCCTCAAGACACCCAATCGACCGTACAAGGACGACGTCTCGCAAACACACGACTCGGTCTTCGTCACACGCCGTCGCTCGACATGGCGTCGCTACTTGCTCCCATCTCGCATGTGCTGCATGATGGTCTTGCTCTTCACAGCTGCTCTGGTACTGCTTCTGAGTGCTGGAGGCATCTGGGTATACAAGACCGAGCCCGAAGGTGGGCAGAGTGATCCATGGTATCCGGCACCAAGAGGAGGCTCCGTTACTGCATGGGAAGAGGCGTACAAGAAGGCTGCTGCCCTGGTTGGCCAAATGTCCGTCGTTGAGAAGGTCAACATTACCACTGGTACTGGCTGGGAGATGGGCATGTGTGTTGGAAACACTGGTCCTGTCGAAAGACTCGGCTTCCCTTCCCTCTGTCTGCAGGACGGTCCATTGGGTTTGAGATTCGCCGACAATATTACCGCCTTTCCTGCTGGCATCACTCTTGGATCTACCTGGAACAAGGAGTTGATTTACCTCAAAGGCCGTGCTCATGGTCGCGAAGCTCGTGGTAAGGGTGTTCACATTGCGCTTGGTCCGAGCATGGGCCCTTTCGGTCGCTTGCCCGCTGGTGGTAGAAACTGGGAAGGCTTTGGTTCGGATCCCGTCCTGCAAGGTCTCGCCGCTGCCGCCATGATCCGTGGTATTCAAGAGGAGGGCATTATTGCTACTGCAAAACACTACATTGCCAACGAGCAGGAACACTTCCGTCAGAGCTGGGAATGGGGCACCCCCAATGCTATCAGCAGCAACCTTGACGACAGAACTCTGCACGAGATATATGCCTGGCCATTTGCTGAGAGTGTCAAGGCTGGTGTTGGTAGTGTCATGTGCTCGTACAACATGGTCAACCAGTCCTATGCCTGCCAGAACAGCAAGCTGCTCAATGGTATTCTCAAGGACGAATTGGGCTTCCAAGGTTTCATCCAGAGCGACTGGCTCGCTCAAAGAAGTGGTGTTGCCTCGGCTCTTGCTGGTCTTGATATGAGCATGCCTGGTGATGGTCTTCGCTGGATGGATGGCCAATCTGTTTGGGGCGGTGAATTGACCAAGGCTGTCTTCAACGGCAGTGTTCCTATGGAGCGACTCAACGACATGGTCCTTCGTGTTGTTGCTGCCTGGTACCAGTTCGGTCAGGACGACAAGAAAAAATGGCCCGCTGAGAAAGATGGTGGTGGCCCCAACTTCTCTTCCTGGACCAACGACGAGATTGGCTTGTTGCACCCTGGAAGCAATGACACTACTAAGGGTGTTGTCAATAAGTTCGTCAACGTCCAAGGCGAAGGTGATGACTCTCACGGCAAGCTCGCTCGTCAGATTGCTGCCGAGGGAACCGTCCTCTTGAAGAATGACGACCATGTCCTCCCTCTCAATCGTGATGGTAAGAAGTTGACTAAGAATGGTGACAAGCTTCGTGTCGCCATCTTCGGCGAAGACGCTTACAACAACGGTAAGGGACCCAATGCATGCGCAGACCGTGCTTGCAACGAAGGTACTCTTGCTCAAGGATGGGGTTCTGGTACTGTCGAGTTCCCTTACCTTGTTGCTCCTGCTGAGGGTATCCATCTTGGATTTGACGTCGAAAGTGTCACTCTTTCCGACTACCCTTCTAACTACGAAGATCTTGACAAGCATCCTTCTCGCGCAGCCGATCAGGATTTGTGTTTTGTCTTTATCAACTCCGATGGAGGAGAAGGATACGTAGCATGGAAAGACGTCAAGGGTGATCGTAATGATCTCTACGCACAGAAAGGTGGTGATGAGCTTGTGCAGAAGGTTGCAGCCAAGTGTGGTGGCCCTACCATCGTTGTTGTCCACGCTGTCGGTCCCGTCATCCTCGAGAAATGGATCGATCTACCTGGCGTGAAGGCGGTGTTGTACGCAAACTTGCCTGGACAAGAGAGCGGTAACGCCTTGGCCTCCATCATTTTCGGAGACATCAATCCTTCTGGTCGTCTTCCCTACACAATAGCTAAGAACGAGGATGATTACGGCCCGACAAGCAAGATTCTCTACCGACCCAACGCTGTCATCCCACAGCAGAACTTCTCCGAAGGTCTGTACGTCGACTACCGCTACTTTGACAAGCACGACATCGAGCCACGCTACGAATTCGGCTTCGGACTGTCATACACGACTTTCCACCTCAGCAGTCTATTCATCCACCCCTTGGCCACCGAATACTCCACCCTTCCAGCCAAGCGACCAGAGTCCATCACACCTCCCCACCTAGACGTCTCCATCCCGGACGCCCGCGAAGCACTCTGGCCTTCCAACTTCATCGCCCTCAAGAAATACATCTACCCCTACATCAACTCGGTCGACGACATCAAAACGGGCAAATACCCTTATCCAGTGGGCTACGAAATCGCACAACCGCTTTCCCAAGCTGGAGGCGCAGAAGGCGGAAATCCTGACCTTTACACCCCTCTCGCTGTCGTCCAGGCCTCTTTGACAAACACCGGGTCCCTCCCTGGCGACTGTGTTGTTCAGTTGTATATTTCCTACCCCTCTACTCCCATCGTCGATTCCCTAGGCAACACTGTCGATTTCCCCGTTCGTGTTTTGAGGGCATTTGACAAGTTATTCGTCACTCCTGAAAAGAGAGTAGAGGTTTCTTTGCAGTTGACGAGGAAAGATCTTAGTTTCTGGGATGTGGGTTTGCAGAATTGGGTGCTGCCGACGGGAGACTTTGAGGTACAGTTGGGTTTCAGTTCTAGGGATATTCAGCAAAAGGGGAAGATTAGTACCGAGGCACTGTTCTAAATTTGATGGATATGGGATATTTTGGGTTATGTAGGGGGCGTATGGTGAGGGCTTGGGAAGTTGGGATATATTGGGGTGTTTTTTGTATACATGAATACTCGTATCTTTTGAGTATAAGAGATTTGTATCTTTCGTGGATCTGAGAATGGACAAATTGCTGCAAAGTGCGAGGTTGCCTGTTGGATGTGTGTGTGATTTTGCCTTGTTTGTAGCAACTCTCTTGTTATACAGCCAAGTATAGCAAATACTTCTACATCCATGGCTTCTGTCCTTGCAGAGCCTACTCTCCAACAGCAATCCCAATGATCTCACATACCCCCAATCATTCTCCTCAGCCCTCTGATTTTACGTCGTAAAGTTTCCCCGTACCCGAGCTCCACGACACCTTTTCCCATCTCCCAAGCCGTTTCCCTCATAGGGTAGTCAAGACCAGCAGGAATTGCCGTTTTCACACCAATCCACCCCCACCTATCCACACAAATACTTTTACCATTACACAAACCCCTCAATCCCTCTTCTCCCGCGAACCTGCCATAACCACTACCCCGGACGCCGCCGAAGGGGAGTTGCACGGCGTAATATGCTGCGAAATCGTTTATGGCGACCATTCCTGTTTTGACGCCAGCAGCGACGGAATGCAGAGGAGAGGAAGAAGGACCGAAGACCGAGCAGCCTAAGCCATAGATTGTGGAATTTGTGATTTCGATTGCGTGGGAAGGTGACTCTGCGCGCATGAGAAGGCATATCGGGGCGAAACATTCTTCATTGGCGATGCGCATGTCTGTCGTTACTCCCGCGAGAAGGGTGGGGGAAAAGTAATGACCGCTGGGATATTCAGGATGATTGTATCGTTTTCCGCCGGCGAGAAGGATGGCGCCTTGGGACACGGCTTCTGCGATCAGTGATTCCAGTTTGCCGAAATTGAGGGGTGAGACTTGGGCACCGACGTCGATGTCGAGAGAGTGGAGGGAGTTTCCTAAGCGTAGGGAGCGGATGCGGGGAGGAAGGACGGAGAGAAGATAGTCGTAAGCTAGAGGCATGGCGACGACGCGTTCGATACCGATGCAGTTTTGGCCTGCTGATTGGAAAACTCCACGCATGATTATGCTTTCGATGCGAGAGAGTTCGGAAGCGGGCATGGGTTTTTGGTTGGGTGCGTCGAGGATGATGGCTGCGTCTTTGCCGCCTAGTTCTACGACTACTGGGGTCAGGGATTTGGCGGCTGAAGTGCAGACGTGGTGGGCGACTGGCTTGCTGCCGATGAAGGTGAGGTGCGATATTCCTGGGTGTGAGGTCAAGTGTTCGGCTGTAGTGGGCCAGCAAGTGACTGCGTGGACGAGCTCAGGACTGTGTCCGCAAGCTACAAGAGCGCCCTTGACAATTTCCACAAAGTAGTTGGAGGACCAGGCTGTTTGTTCGGATCCTTTGACGATGATGGCGTTTCCGGTGAATAGTGCTGAGATGATTGGTCCGAGGAGGTTGTGGAAAGGGTAGTTCCAGCTGACGCAGGCGGCTACTACCCCCAAGGGTTCGTAGACAACCGAGTTGGACTTGTACATCATGAGAAGATTGGTAGGGCGAGATGAGGGCTGCAATGCCTTTTCGCCATGGTCGATGGTCCACTTGAGCTTCTCGACTGTTACGAGAATTTCACCGAACAGTGCATCCACGCGTGTCTTGCCAGAGTCCAGACATGCTGCTGTAGCGATATCATCTTGGTATGTGAGTACGTATCTGATTGATCAGTATTTGTATTACATGGAAGTATGTCGAAATCACTCACTTCAAAAGTGTCTTGAGCACTCTTCTGCGTTGCGAGAAGGTTGTCAGGGCCCAAGTGTGTTGGGCTTCTTGAGCACGTGCAATGGCTCTGTCGATACCATCAGGTGTAGAAGGGTTGATGACGCCGAGCAATTCGCCTGTTGCTGGGCAGCAACATTGAACAGCAGAAGAACCTGAGATCTGCGAAGCCTCATGTCAGTCACATATTCATAACGTTGCCTCGAAGAGCAAGAGCATAAGATCATGCCGTTTCAGGACATCAATGACGAAATTCCAGATGTGCTTGGAAGTCTTTGAGGTCTGTCAGAGGAAGAGACAGCTCCTCAATGCCTCCTAACATCCGACTCTTTTATCCTCCCACATGTCCACCAACGAGCGTTCAAGAAACTCGTGATTCCATAGAAGAGACGAGAAACCAAGAAAAGACAGAGATGAACACGAAGGAAAAGCAAAACACACCTTCAATCCAGGCTCCTGCAAAACTTCTCCTTGCCAATCAGGTTCACACTGCTTGGGAAGTGGCACTTCAAAGTTCACAGCAGCTTCGGAATCTCCTTTTGTCGTGAACCACAACACAGCAGTGGCGAATACAACAGCAACCCATGTCAAGGCGACTGTGCCTTGATTATCGGACACCCAATCGAATGCCTCCTCCATTTTTCGGTGTGCAATTGATTTTCTCGAGGATCTCGAATAAAGGAGTCTGTTCCTCAAAGCTCGGGGGAGAGGCTGGATTTCCCGGCGAAAAGAAATGTCCGTGCGTGAAATTGCATTATTTCTCGAACCATTTTGAGATGGAGACACGATCAATGAGAGAGATGCAAAAGTAGGAGATGAAACCAGGACATGTGAAAAGACACTTTCGCACTCTAGATGATTCCAAAAAATGTGTATTATACAATTCGCTTCATGATCTACATTTATTTCTTCTCCTTGGGAGCAAGCATGAGCTCGGGACGAACAGTCTTGTCAAAGTCCTCCTCGCTCAGAGCCTTGAGCTCCATGGCACTCTCCTTGAGGGTAAGACCCTTCTTGTGGGCGTTCTTGGCGACCTTGGAGGCCATGTCGTAGCCAATGACGGGGTTAAGGCAAGTAACAAGCATGAGAGACTCGTGGAGGAGAGCCTCGATTCTCTTCTCGTCAGCCTCAAGACCCTCGATCAAGTTCTTCTCGAAAGAGCGCATACCGTCACTCAACAGACGGGAGCTGTGGAGGAGGTTGCGGATCATGACGGGCTTGAAGACGTTGAGCTCGAAGTTACCCTGGGAGCCAGCGAAGGTGACGGCAGCCTGGTTACCGAAAACCTGGCAACAGAGCATGGTCAAAGACTCGCACTGAGTGGGGTTGACCTTTCCGGGCATAATGGATGAACCGGGCTCATTCTCGGGAAGCTTGAGCTCACCAAGACCGCAGCGAGGACCGGAACCAAGGAAACGAATGTCCTGAGCGATCTTGAAGAGGGAGGAGGCAAGGGTGTTGAGCTGACCGTGGGCCTCAACGATGGCGTCGTGAGCGGCAAGAGCCTCGAACTTGTTGGGGGCAGTGACGAACTCGTGGCCGGTAAGCTTACTGACCTCAGTAGCAATGTCTTCAGCGAAGCCCTTGAAGGTGTTGAGGCCGGTACCGACGGCAGTACCACCCTGAGCGAGGTAGCGCAGACGGGGAAGAGCAGACTCAACACGAAGGATACCGTACTCGAGCTGAGTAACGTAACCAGAGAATTCCTGGCCGAGGGTCAGGGGAGTGGCATCCTGCAAGTGGGTACGGCCGATCTTGATGATCTTGTCGAAAGCCTGCTGCTTCTTGTACATGGCGTCCTTGAGGCTGCGCAGGGCAGGGAGGAGCTCCTCCTCGATCTCGAGAACGGCGGCAATGTGCATGGCGGTAGGGAAGGTGTCGTTGGACGAGGCGGACATGTTGACGTGGTCGTTGGGGTGGACGGGCTTCTTGGAGCCCATCTCGCCGCCCAGGATCTCAATGGCACGGTTGGAGATGACTTCGTTGGCGTTCATGTTGGACTGGGTGCCGGAGCCGGTCTGCCAGACGACCAGAGGGAAGTGGTCGTCGAGCTTGCCGGCAGCGACCTCTTTGGCGGCCTGCTGGATGGCCTCACCGACCTTTGCGTCTGCGCGGAGAGAAGGGCGTTAGCAGGCAGCTGCTGTGGTTGTGGACGTGTCTTGATCATGGCATACCCAGGCCGAACTTCATGTTGACCGTGGCAGCGGCGCCCTTGAGGATACCAAAGGCGCGCACGACCTGCGGAGGCATGCGGTCATGAGGCTGGTTGATCTTGAAGTTGGACAGCGAGCGCTCGGTCTGAGCACCCCAGTATCTATCGGCGGCGACGGGGATCTCGCCAAAGGCATCGCTCTCGGCGCGGGTTTGTTGTGCCATCTGGAGGGATGTGCTGAACTGGCGGAGGGCGGGGATGGCAAGACGAGGAGTCTGGTTGACGCGGAGAGCAGCTCCAGCGAAGGAGCTACCCCTCTTGACGATTGCCGACGATCTGAACATGATAGGTCGGGACTCGGGAATTGATTGGAGAGACACAAAGGAAGGAAGGGCAAGCACAACAGCAATTGTCAACCTCGACGTGGAGAAAGCACAATTAATTCGCGATTGTCACCGACCGACGATCCCGATGAAAGCCGAGGACCGGAGGAGACCTGAATGAAGCTCGACCACCTCTTGTTGTGCCTCTTTTACGCTCTATCCACACACTTTCCTACGTAGCGCAGCACGCGACACAAAGGTCCAGGCAGAATTTGCTATTATCAAGCACGATCATCGTGAGTAAATTGTCAGAAGACGTATAGCTTCTCACAATTAGGTGTCGCATTCAGTGAAAGCGTGAAGGCGCCGCTTCCGATGGATGCTCTATCGTCCAGATGCCCTATGTCTTGCAGAGATGGAATCTTAAAGCGATCATCTACAATCAACACTCCAAACAGCAATCGCACAGTAACGACACGGATGTCGAGGAAGTTAGCTTTGTGCTTTGACTAGATGCATACTACCCGCGGAACCGTTGATCAAATGCACGTCATGAAACTCTCGTAAGCTGCTATAAGAACGAAGCTCTATCAACCTTCAAGTATTTCAATCACCAAGCGTTTGACAAAAGGACTTTGTGACATCTACCTGTACATCTGCAATATATCAGACATCATGTCAGCAGTTCCCAAAACCATGAGAGCTGCCCGCCTGGTCGAGGTATTGTTCATGGTCTGTTTTGTCATGACTACTGAATGCTCACATCGAATAGTACAACAAGAAGTATCAAATACACGAGGTTGATGTCCCTCAATACGGAGAAAATGATTTGCTAGTCAAAATCGGCGCAGCAGGATTCTGTCATACAGATCATCAAGTCTACGAAGGCTTCTACCAATCTCAGACCCCTCAGATCGGCTCTCACGAACCAGCAGGAACTGTTGTCGCGGTTGGAAGCAAGGCTGCCAAGTCTTTCAAAGAAGGCCAACGTGTAGGCGTACTGCTTTTCAGGCACGCCTGTCACGAGTGTGTTGGTTGCAAGACCACTAGAGACATACGCTTTTGTGAGAAGAAGGAGATGGCCGGGGTCAGAAGCGATGGAGCGTTTGCTGAATACATGATCGCGGATGCTGACAACACTGTCTTACTGCCTGAGACCATTCCGTTTGAGCAGGCTGCACCTTTGATGTGTGCTGGTGTAAGTGTACCTTGGTGATGTTGATACCGTCATGAGACTAGACTGATCTTCAACTCTAGGCAACGGTCTGGGGCGGTATCTCTAAGCTTGGTCTTCCTGCAGGCGAATCTGTCGGCATTCTGGGAATTGGAGGCCTTGGTGGGCTCGGTGTCCAGTTTTGCAAAGCACTCGGCTACTCGACTGTCGCGATAGACAATCGTCCAGAAGGACGTGATCTAGCCACTGAGTTTCCACTCAAAGCAGATTTGGTCATTGACTACAACGACGAAAAGGCAGGCGAAAAGATTGTGGAATGGTCGAGCAAAGGTGGACTTGCAGGCATTGTCGTCTGCACTGACAACATTCAAGCGATAGACTGGTCGCTGAAGACACTGCGACCTCATGGAATCTGTGTCCCTCTCGGAGTGCCAGGAGAAGGCTTTCATTTCGGATCATTCGACCTAATTGGAAAAGAAATCATCGTCAAGGGTTCTGGAGTGGCTAACAGGTCGGAAGTGGAGGAGATGATGAAGGTTGTGGCATCTCATGGTGTCAAGTCATATGTGAGAACCGTGCCTTTCGAGAAGACGCCAGATCTTCCCGAGATGTACATGGACAATCATTTGAAGGGGCGTCTGGTCATGAAATTCTGATCCTGCTTGAATAGCAATTTTTTTGGTCAGTAGATATTCGGGCTGAAAGCGAAGCCCTCATTATGAATCCGACACTTGGAATCACAGCTTGTACTGATGATCGACCGCAATGTCCTGAGATTGGAGAGAAGGAAAGTTGCATAACAGAGGAAGTCAAGATTGTGGCTCGTGCTGTGGCTGAAGGAGCACCCAAGACCCCTCGATCGGGCGCGTCACCGGCTCGGCATCTCCGCAACCTCGTCGTCTGAAGCGTGGCATTGTATACCAACGACAGCTCCTCGTCTAGTACATTGTCGCTGCACAGTATTCGACCATGGTACGCCTCTTGGACCAACCATACAACTTAGCTATCCAGTGCTGATCAACTCCTAGTCGCAATCACTCCGACCATACCTGCAATGTGTGCGGTCGTCGTTGACGGCGGCCATGTCGCTATCCAACTTCGCTTCGCAAGCGTCTGAACGTCACAATGTCCCCGAGATCGAAGCCCAAACCTCTCCCGAAGTTCTTCTCAACCCTCTGACCGTCTCCCGCAATGAGAACGAGCGCGTCTTCATCGAGCCCAGTGTCAACAGCATCCGTGTCAGCATCAGAATCAAGCAGGCAGACGAGATTGAGCATATCCTGGTCCACAAGTTCACTCGCTTCTTGACACAGCGTGCCGAGTCTTTCTTCATTCTGAGAAGGAAACCCGTCAAGGTCCGTTGACCACACCTGTTCTACGCCGCCTGTAACAAGCTCACACAATGACAGGGATACGACATCTCCTTCCTCATCACAAACTTCCACACCGAGGAGATGCTCAAGCACAAGCTTGTTGACTTCATCATCCAGTTCATGGAAGAGGTAGACAAGGAGATTTCCGAGATGAAGCTCTTTGTATGTCACCCCTTCTGCCTAATGCCGCCCGACCTTGACTTACATATTCTAGTTGAACGCCAGAGCAAGATTCGTCGCCGAATCTTTCTTGACTCCAGTAAGACACCTTCTACTCTTGTTTGTCGACTCATACTCATTCAACCTAGTTCGATTGATTCAGCTGCACGCCGCTTTGTGCTGCCCCAAGGTCTCTGTATCTGGTCTTGGCGCTGCATTACATAGAAGATTCCCAAAGATACCAATCCGACCAGAAACGATTATGACAAGCCCTTTCCTTGGATGGACCATGAACTTCTACTCGTCGACAAGGACTATCACCGTTGTCTCATGCCATCGCTAAGACTGACGCCTCCATAGGACGGCGGTTTGCTCTGTGTCAGCATGCTTGCTTTCAACTACGGCGCACGTCCCTTCTGCGATCAACACCTTCATAGGCATTTGTATCTTGAACCGGTAGTATACCTTCATCTCCTCTTGCATCAATATCTCCTTGCTGTCCTTGACACTGTACTGTCCTCCTGTTCGTGATGTACTTTGCTGTCCCGACAGCACACATGGAGCTACCCTCATCCAAAAAATGTCAATATCTTTCTTACCCATGTCTGATCCCCGAAGAGGAGGAAGTAATTCACTTTGGTTGCTGTGCCAGAAAGGAACTTGCCGGATTACCCGATTGGACGACGCCGGGGCCATACCAGAATTATACCTTCATTGATCTCGTCAGTTCCCTGGCGTTGGATTGTCTGTCAATGTCAACATCATTCCCAAGACGCGATCAACCACGCGACATTATCCACACACGATCTCACACTCTTCCTTACATCGAAAGACTTATCAAAGCAACCCACGTCCGCCATCTTAGGCAACACTCAAGCTTCATGTTTCCTCAGCCCAGATACCCGGGGGACTTGAGCGCCGCCGAGACAAGCTTGAGCGCCGACCGCCGCATCGGCGCTCCCCAGTGCCATGCTTGTGTCTCCAACCCTAGTCACCGTCTGCTCCCTTGCCAACACACAGTCTGCTATGACCATTTTCTAGCTCACCCTGAAGGCGCTTCCGTCCGCTGCGCGCGTTGTCTCAAGGTGCGCATCATATATCCTACGATCTATATCGTTTCATGATATTCATCTCCCCTTACTTGACTCCCTTGCTCACACCTTCACAGTCGGTCACAGTTACACTCGAGATTGAAGAACTCGGTGACTTCAACATCAGCCTCAACGATCTCTCTGCCTCGGTCCAAGGTCTGAGATTGTCGCCTACTAGCAGCATCTGGAACAGCCCCTCTTCCACCGTCAGATCGGCATTCCAGTCTCTGGACGCAAGCGTGTCTGAGATGCGCCGTCCCAACGCCAACTACGTCCACGAGGACAAGCGCCCCTCAACTCCTCCCTCTGCTGAGGATGAGGCTCAACTCGGTGCCACCAACCGCGGCGTTCTTGACCACTCTCGTGGCATGAACGGTAGCAAGGCCACGGCTACCCACCAGACCCATTCCGGCCAGACTCAGGGCACTAAGGCTCAAGGCGCTCAGAACCAAGGCGCCCAGCCCCAGCAGGCTCAACACAGCCGCGTGCACTCTTTCAACCCTAGCAGATCGGCCTTTGACAATTTCCCCGAGTACGCTGCTTCCAACCAGGGCCAGGAGGCCGCCTCTGAGCAGAACCAGCACGGTATGCCTAGCCATGTCCAGCAGCCTGCCTCAACTGCTTCCAACTATGGTCAGCAGTACAACTCAGCTCTGCCCAATTACGGTCAGCAGTCAAGTCTCGACCAGGCTCAGCAGCGCCCATATGGTCTTGGTCAGCACATTCACGCTCCGAGACCTAACAACTTCAGAGCTTCGCACGCTTTCCGTGAGCTTGCGACTCCTGCTCCCATGGACGACAGCGCCCAGCCTGCCCCACCCATCAGCCAGTACCCCGTCAGCCAGCAGTACATGGGTAACATGCAGCAAGACTTCCAATACCCTCAGCAACACCCCGCCTTCGATCAGCGCCCCGCCGTTAGCAACTCTAACATCGATCCTCGTCTCAGAGGTCTGCAGTCGCCTGTCAACATGCACCGCCCCGCCTTTGACAACAAGAACGTTGTTGCTCCTCGTCTCGGAGGCTTGCAGTCGCCTGTCTACATGCAGCGCCCCTTCGACGCCCCTCTCATGCCTGGCGTGGCTCCTATGAACAGCATGAACCACAATGCTGGCCCTCGCACTCACCGAGGCGCCTCTCTCAATCGCGCTCCCATTCCTGCCAGCTTCGGAAACATGAATGGCCGCCAGATGAACGGTCTCAATGGAAGTGGCCACCTCACCAACAGCCTCGAGATGAATGGTTCTCAGATGAACTCTCGTCACTTCAACGACTACCAGATGCACGGTCAACAGATGCACGGTCAACAGATGAACAGTCAACACATGAACGGTCAACAATCGAACGGCCACCAGATGAACAGCCCTATGCCCATCCCCCGTGCTATGCCTACGCCCGCTGATCAGGCCGATCCCTTCGTGGACCCCCAGCCTCCCAGCTATACCAACACCGGCTTCGTGCCCGCTCAGTCTAGCCATCAGCCCTTCGCCTCTGACCCTCGGTCTTCTCTGCCCTCTCCCGTCAGCAGCCCCAGCAGCATGAATGGCACTAGCTACTTCAACGCCCCCGGTCCTCAGCACACCATCGTCTCGACCAACAACATCCAACAGCCTCAGACCAACGCTGCTCGTATGGCTGAGGCCATCAGATCTGGCACGCTTGATCACTTCGGCGCCAGATCTCCTCCTCGCGGTCCCGGTGACAGACCTGGCAATGAGCTTGCTGTTCAGCATGTCGTACGTAGTCAGGCTACCATGGCCCCTGACGTGCACCCCGACCCCGACTGGGTTTCTGTCCACATGCACGCCCTCCCTAGCATCGACGAAGTGTACCAGCACATTCCTTTCGTTGATGCCGCTGCCGACTCGGTCGCCTCCACTGCCGGCGTGATCAAGATTGGCAACATCCCCTATGGCACCACCAAGAACGAGGTCATCGCTGCTCTGGGTCGTACCACTCGTATCGCTTACCAGCCTCGCGGCGCAGCTTACTTGGCCATCCACATCATCATGGAACGTTCGACTGGCAAGACTATGGACTGTTACGTCGAGCTCAACACCGTCGCCGAGGCTCAGGCTGCTGTTGCTGGCTTCCAGCAGCGCTGCGTAAACAACCGCCACCCTCGCATCGGTGATCGCCACGTCGATATTGAGCTCAGCAGCCAGGAGGAACTCATGAAGGAGCTGTTCCCTCGTGCCAAGTGTGTCAAATGGGACGGTCACACTCCCCAAGTCTACACTACTGAGGAGGCCTTCAACTCTGGCTTCCAGGGCTTTGTCACCAGTGAGGAGATGGTGATGATTACCAAGCACGCCGAGACTCCTCAGCGTTCACCTTTCGCTCAGCGCTGCGTTAACCGCACCTACGAGACCATGATTTCTCTCATGCACAAATACCCTTGGCACGCCGTCTCGCACATCACCCTCCGTGAGCGTACTGCCATCTTTATCAGTGCCGTTACCCAGCTGCGCGTTCTGTGCGCCGCCGTTACCCGCGGCCACTATCCCCAGAGCCTTCACCTCCCTCTTCTTCAAGAGTACATCACTGCTTGCCTCAGCAACCCCGGCTTCAGTGTTCAGCAGAAGGCTTACGTCATCGATTGTGTCAACTGCAACAACTACACCCACCTGTTGAGCTTTGTGCCTTACACTCACATCGAGCTGAGACTGGCCAGCTGGTGGGCCTTTGAGGTACTGTCCAAGAAGCCCGAAGCTTCCGACGAGCTTCTGACTTATGTCATCAGCCTACTCTGCACCGCTACCAACCCCGACGGCAGCTTTGCTCACATGGCCAGCAACGAGGACAGCTCCGCTCTTGAACTGCCCGAGCCTGACTTCGGCACCGAGTCCTACTTCGGAAACTTCTCCATCAAGTACAAGAAGCAGAAGGAGTCGTGCACACTCAAGGAGGCTGCTGACGATGAGTGGCGCGCCCTGTATGAGGCTCTCTCTCGTGTTTTGCCTGCTCGCCAGGCCATCGCTTACCACAACAATGACTACGACGATGGTCAGCAGGAGGGCGGTGCTGAGGAGAACGGTCACTACGATGGTGGTGAGGTTCTGGCTCTGCCCGGCCTTGAGCGTGCTGAGGATGCTTCGCTCAACTGAGCTTGCACCTCCTTGACTCACTCATGAAGACTTCAGGCACTGATTGTCTGTTGTTCTTCAAACCTTGACCTCTTGTCCTTTGATCCTTATCCCGTCTTCATATCTCCACTTCCTCAAGGATGTGTCGTTCGGCTGTTGCAGATACCCATATTGGCAACGCACCACACTCGATTACAAAAAGATGGATAGAAACTCTGGATATTGGACGAGATGGTTACAAACTACTACCACTTTTGGTACACTGAATCTTGAAGGAAAGGAGGGAAATGGAGAGTTTGATTCTCTACTTAGTTTAGTTTAGGTCGATACCTTCAATCGTGTCTCTTTCCACTCGTTGTCTCACTGCCTGTGATGATATCCTGTTTCGCCTTGTACTTGTTCCTCGTAGTAGTTCTTGCCTTTGTTCCCGCTCTTTCCCGTTCTGCTTTCTCGTCGGTTGCGCCTTCTTCCTTTGATCTTGCGCTCCTTCTTTAGTTGATTGGTCGTTCCTTCTTCTTTTGATCAATCGTTCCTTCCTCTTTCAACCGGTCGTTCCTTCTGTTTTCTAGATCGCTCTTTCCGATTTCAGTCGGTCGCTGCTTACTGTTTCATTTGACTACTCTTTTGTTATGCAAGTCTCGTAGCTCTCTTTCTAACCATGGGTTCAGCCAAAGAGGCCATAATGGTAGGGTTCCCTTTCACTACGCGACAGGAGTGCTCGGAAGTCTTCTTATATTGTGATAACTAAGTTCTTGTTGAGCTAGCCAGGTTGTTTTGTGCAAGCATTGTAAAAGTTGGGGGTTTCGTGTCTTTGTCAATTGGATTTAGTGTGGATGCTGCACGAGGGGCTTTAATGATTGATATAGTTTGACTGCTACTCGCATGGGTATTAGAGCTCCGTATTACATAGTTGTTATCAATATCGGGAGCATAGGCGCTAGTCAGGAGCAGATGTGCATATTCGGGCCAATGCCAGGGTCACCCTGATCAGGATGTCGAAATGCCTAAATCTCGACCAGCCTTATTTGGTCAAGCAAATGGAAAACTTCCAAAGCGGGAATAGACCGGGGACATTCGAAATGACAAGAAACACCATCAGCGCAGTAGTAATACGACTAGACACGCAGAGAAATGTGGTGGGTGACTTTAGAGGAATCCAAGCAACGCTGCGTGTCAAGGCAAGACACCATTCTCCCGTCACCTACTGGCTATCGGAATACATCACAACAGGAAAGAGAGCTCCGAAGGTGATGGAAAGAGTAAGAGTTGAATGAAGGAGAGAACAAGTAAAAGTAAAGTAGAGTAGAGTAAAGTAAACATATAGAGGAGGGAGTTGCCGAACGAAGACAGGAAAGGGGTAATGCGTTATCTTTGACTCAATGAAAAGGTTTCATTGAAATCTTAGCAAAACAGGACAAAGGCAAATGCGGAACGGTGAACATTGGAAGAATTGAAAGAGCGAACGTGCATTCTTGTATAGCTTTTTCACGTCTTACGAGTTGACAAGAATCCACATGAAACAAAAAGACTTACTTTGAAACGTCTCTTTCGGGCTGGTGGTTAGTCTCGTTGAATTAATTCTTGGGATATTAAAAAGGGTAGACAAAATCTTGATGTTTCTCCGTAAATCCGCTGCTTTCGTTTTGATCAAAGGGCAAATGCGATTTTGTCTATGCTACAAAGTAAATTTGCCTTGGTTGTAGCCCATTCGACCGGCAAAAGATACAGGTTGGTTGAGCGTATATTGGAGGGTGGGAATTTGTGGCGGAGAGCAAAAAAGAGAAGACACAAGGAAGTAGAGGCATGGAAAAAACACTCTACAGGATGGAGAGATCGCCGAACTTCTCCTTGTATCCGGGCACCATCCAGCGGCCCTTCTTGACGAGCTGCTCGGTGCGCTGGTCGATCTCGGGCTGGGCGGCGGCAACATCGTCCTAGACGTGTGTATTAGACAGGGATTGACTCTGTGAGGGATATCTCCGGGTATACGCACGACGGTCAAGTCCTCGAATGGTCTGGCCTCCTCGATGTTCTTCAATGTCTTCTCCAAGTCCTTGAGCTCACCGTCGACCTTAACCTTGGTCTCCTCGGCAGCCTTGACGGCCTGGGCCTCGAAAGCCTCAATGGCCTTGATTTGGCGAGAGACGTCGTACTTCTTGGGCTGGAAAGCGGAGAATTGCTTCTCGATGTCGTCGATGACGGCGGAGTTCTTCAGGAGACCACGGTAGTAGGCGAAGTCGACAGTCTGCTGCTGGCCCTGGAGCTGGGCGAGCTTGCGACGGGCGTCATCGTTGCGCTTCTTGAAGGCGACAAGGGAGTTGGCAGTTGCGCCCTTGAGCGAGAGCTGCTGGGAGAGCTTGGCCCAGTCGAGCTTGGTGGCTGCGTTGCGCTGAAGAAGGCTGTTAGCTTATGTTGGCGGCAGGGCGAGCATCGGGTGGGACGTCGCGGGCGGAAGGGCGACGGGGGGTTGAATCGAGGGCGATATAACTCACTCCGACGGCCATTGTGAAGATGGGTTGGATTGACGGGTGGTAGAGGGGAGAGAGACGGCGATGCAGGCGGTATCCGTTGGCCTTCGCGAACATCGACTGAGGTTGCTGCAACTCCGTCGCTCTTTCCGTTCTTGGCATAAATGTCCGTGCATTTCCTTCAGTTCCGAGTCTCTGCGAGTGCACGATATCGGCCTGCCGGTAACTGAACAGATGCAACCAGAGAAGAATCACGTAGAGACAAGAGAGGGAGGTGAAACAGAATACAACGAGAACGTTCAATCGTTGATAGAAACTTTTTATATAAAGTGGTGGGTTTTGATCAGAGCTTCAGTCATATCTTTTCGAGACATGCGACTGCATCTATATGCTCAAGGCCATGATGGAGTTGACAATGTCGTTGTCGTTCTCCTTGAGGGCCTTGACGGCCTTCTTTCTGCTGACCGAAGCCTGGGCCATGACAAGCTCAATGTCCTTGGCCTCAAGGCCGGTCTCGTCGACCTCCTCACCGTCATCCTCCTCTTCCTCCTCCTTCTTGGCCTCAACCTCGGGGGCCTTGCCCTTGTCGGAGTGGTCGTGGGTGTGCTCAGCGGCACCCTCCTGCTGGGAGAGCTGCTGGGCAGCGGCAGCCTGGGCTTGCGAGTTCAGGTCCTCAATCTTGGCCTCACCGAAGATGCTGCATTGCGCGTTAGTTGCATGTACTTGTGTTGTAGGTATATGGACGTTGAGTGCTTACATGTAGGTGTTGGAGTTGGGAGACTTGTAAACATCGGGCTGGCTGATAACGAAGAGGATCTGGACCCATGTTAGCTTCTCCTTTGCAATTGACACACACCCAACATGTGCAACTCACGTTCTTAGGTCTGCGGAGAGTGACGCGAGTGATGCCCTCAATCTTCTTCAAGCCGAGCTTGGCAATGGCCTTGCGGGCCTTCTTCTCGTTGCGCGAGTGGACGGTGACGGAAGAGCCGGCGGGGATACCACCGTCCTCACCCTCAGAGTCGGAGGAGCTGTCATCAACCTCGACCTGCTGCTCGGGCTTGTCGTCAACGATTTCTTCAACACGGGGGTTCGACATTTTGGCTGGTTATAGGATCTGTGGGCGAATTTGCGCGTCAGTCGACTGTTGCTGCTGCGGGACACGAGAGCTCCTCGCTGTCCGGAGTTGAGAAAGACATTGCGCGTCGCTTGATAAATTTCGGAAATTGAAACTTCAAGAATTGCGCATGGCTTCGCCTGTACATACCGGTATGAGCGATTCTGTTATGCTTTTAAGAGGTGATGTGGCCTTGGGATGAGGTTGGGTTCGTGGTGTGCTTTGAATTGCCGAAGCTGCGCGCACGGTGAATTTCCACTTTGTCCACTTTGGCTGCTTCGACTGGAATCTGCTGCGTCACTGGCCAACATGCGTGGAGACGCTCAATAATCAACACTCACATCAGCACTGTTTACACTCACTTTCACTCGGGTAGTCAAAATCACGATACAAGTCAGACATATACAATTCATGAACGTAAAAAGCGTTGTTGCTGAAGATTTTGGTGTTTGAAGCATTTTCCTTGTTTTCCCACAGCATTTGAGAAAAGAAGCTGGATAGGCTTTGTCGATGCTAGGACTTTTTATGGCCTTCCGTCAATCTCCCAGAAGTTGTCATGTACCTTCTGCTGGAAACACGTAAAGGCAGCATCGAATGTTTGCAATGTAGCAGTGTGAAAAGAAGAACCCCCGCTTTCATTTGTGCAAAAAGCCAAAGCCCACTACTCCCATTGAACCCAGGTATCCGTCCCCTTTTGTTTTGTCCGAGTCATCCATCTATGCCTTGGCGGACTGGGCGCGGGCAGCGGCGAACTGCTTGCGGACCTCGAAACGGGCCTGTGTGTTATCTTGTCAGCCGGGCTTGTTCGACTGTGTCTTTCCAGGGTTTCATCCACGCACCTGCTTTCTCAGGCGCATAACCTTGAAGCGCTCGAAGTCGGTAAGCTGCTTGCGCTTGACGGAGCGCTCGCGGTTCTTGGCCCAGGCGCTGTTGTTCCACTTGCTGTCGACAGAGTTCTTCTCCCAGAGAGCCTTAAGGGCGGTGTGGCCGGCGGCGCGGGGAAGCTTCTCGATGACGATGGGAGTCAAAGAGAGGTCCGAGAGAGAGGCGGAGTGGCGGGGGACGGCAGCCTTGGAGTCGGAGGAAGGACCCTCGACAAGGACCTATTTCATACACTGTCAGCCTTGCGCTCTTGCTGATCGTCTTTTCGTGCTGTGCGCGTCTTGCGACATGTGCGGGTGCGGTGTTTGTGGTGTGCGGAAGTGTGTTTTGTGCGAAAGTGTATATTTCCATGTCGGTCGATTTCAGGATGTCGGTCGGAGGAGTTCACGTACGCGCTTGTGGTCGATGATCTCAACAACAGCGGCGAGCTTCTGAGCGTAGATGCCGGAGCTGAAGAGGACGACACGGCCGACCTCGACGAGTCTCCACTGGCTGGCCTTGATGTCTGCGTCACCCATTTTGACTGTTGCGTTCTGGCGAGAAGGGTCAGATGAAAAGTTCCAGGAGTTGGTGCGGCAGCGACTGCAATGCTCTTCGGGTCGGACGTACAGTAAAAGGAGGGATGGGTTGATGTCGGAATTGCTCGCGTATCGGTATGAATGTGGAAGATTTCGACAAAGTGTGTGTGTCGGGCTTGGCAGCGGCTACCCTCCGCTTACATAATCCACCACCTCCTTCCCCGGCTTCCGCTGTCTGCTAAAAGCTCGCGCGCGACTGAGACTTTTTTCTTTGCTTCCTTCTCTCATCAACAACAACATGTGAAGGTACGTTCTATCCGCGCTTTCTTCTTTTTCTGCACCATCCCCAGCACCCCTCCGAAAGATGATATAATTTGCGATTGACGTGTGCGACCGGAGTTACACGCCTGTTTCTCTAAACGGCGCATGCGCTATGAGATTCAATTCTTACATATTCTGACACCCAACACCATTCTCTACTTTTTGAAGAAATACTTGCTCGAACCATTCACTGACTTTGAGCTCAGAACAGGCTTGCCTTCACATCAGCAACACTCCCTTTCAGTATTCGACTTGTCAATAGGTAGGAACACACTTCCATCTCAACACAGCACACCCCTCCCCCGTTCAATGATTAAAAAACTCTAGCACTAGATAGTAATTGAGCTTCGGCGCTGATCGCTTTACACCAAGATCACTGAGAACATTCACACCCATCACTCTCTATCACAGGCATCTGTCTTTCGAAACACTTGCTAACTCTGAGTTGATAGTACAGTCACTTGTTTCCATCCATCTTTGGTCGGCTTATGCTGAGTACTCCATCCAACATGGACCTCACTCCCATCAGGATCCGTGGTCGTCGCAAGCGTGGTCGCCTGTCTCAAAATCAAGACGCGTCGCTCAAGAATCGTGACAGACCATGGAAGGCTGCGCGCTTCAACCAAGCCAGCTCTCAACCCCTGAAGAAGTAAGTATTGGCGCATCAAGAATAGTTTCCTTTCTTCATCATGAAAGTCTGTTAGTCAGATTTCATGCAGTAAATAACATCTCTTCTTTCAATAGCAAAAAGAAAACAAAACGAGATCCAACATTATCCAAGTTTGAGCAGCTTCCTACCGAGCTAGTCCAAGTGATCTTTCAATATTGCAACAACATTAGCCTACCCTTGTCGTCGTATGTCTTCGCACGCGACTTGTCGTACCGCAATACGTACCTTCGCTTCGCCGTCGACACATTGTCCAAGGATGATGCAAGCGACGACAGGGTCGCCGACGCCGCCGCAGTCTCTCGCATGCTCCAGTGCAAATGGATGACTTGGGACATATTCAAGGACGCTATCCAAGAGATACACAAAAGACGCCTACCGCCGTCTCGCGCCTCATCGCCCTCCGACTCAGAAACAGACGAGAGCGATGACGAGGACGTGGAAGAGAACCGGGATGAGGATGAAGCGCAGCGACTCGTCGTGCCTGTCCCCAACTTCTCCCACCCACACAACCAACCTCACCTACCCTATCTCACCCTCTCTTCCTCGGTCCAGCCGCCTCAATCCCTCCTACACGAACCTTGGACAACACCAAAACTCGAGTTCCTCAACTACCTGATCTGGTCTGGCTGCACCATCGACTGGGCATCCTCATCTCGAGGCGAGACAGCTACCGCCGGCCTAGCAACAGCAATCTCCGGCCACTCACATACTGCTGTCGCACTACTCTGCTCACCAGCCATCAACGTCGCCCCAGATACTACCACGTTGAGGATAGCAGTTATGGACCATGGCTGTAACCCCAGCGTAGTGTTTTATATGCTCGTTGCTGCCTTGCGCGCTCATATCACTTCTCGCGCTTCTGGAGACTCTGCACCAGAGATCAATTTCAGAGACCCAAGTCTATGGCATTGGGTGGAAAGAGTGGAGAAGGCGGGAAATAGAAAGGGCAGGTGGTTGAAAGAGGTGTTGAGGTTTGCAAGTGATAGGATGAGAGCAAGTGTTTGGGACGAAGAAGCATTTGAAGAGTTCAGACGTGTAGGCGGCAGAGAGGAAGATGGAGTCGTCAGGGTAGATGTGCCCGTCGTTGATCTGGTCGTTCTAGAGGAAGAAGCCGAGCCTGCTGCCGCCGCTACGAACTGAAAAGTATATCACTACAACATTGTACATATTTGATAACTTCTCTAGTGTCTACATATGGACTGCCACTGTCTCAACACACATTCCCGCTTCTCTATGGTTAGGTCAACCACTCCTTTCTTTGTGAACCTTACTCTGCCACGTGGCTGTTCTCTGTGGTGGAAAGCTCGCCCTGGAAATGTCGTAGGCGGAAACGGCATTCCTCGTGGTTACTACCACGTCTATGGTCATCCGTAGGGTGCATCGGGTCGACGAACGATTTGTAGCAGTTCAACTGCTCATCCACCCGCTCGAGTAAATGGCTGTTGTATGCTCGTAGGCACGAAGGATCGGTACACGAGCGCCGCGATGCGGGGATGGGACATCCAGAACAGTTCGGAGACCTGAGCTCGTTATGTCGACTATCTAGATCACTCTGTTAGACATAGTGTCTGTGGGCGCAAAAGAGCGATAGTCAGGTCAGTGCAATGTTCCACAAGCAGACTTCATCTCAGCCTTTATCAGCTGCTAATCAAATGGCCATCGAAAATGCACAAGAACTAAGGGTGCGATCATCACTGTCCAGAGAGGTAAACACACCGTCTCTCCTACCTCCTGCATCATCACCAGACCTATTAACTTGAAGATACAACCGCGTATATGGTTTGTGGCTCTCTTTCAAACCATCTCATGTCTAGATCAGACATGCTATTCGCAATCTATACAGCCCTGATTTCCTCCTCTTCAAACAGTATGGAGATTGAGCAAGCACCTTTTGAAAACTGTCGAGCTGGGGTTGCTGAAGACCGAAGATCTAACTAGCCTTCCCAAATTTAAGGGTCAGGCCATCAAGTGGCTCCAGGGGCGATCTCGTTGTCTGAGGCGTGAATCACAGGGTAGTCAACAAAGAACAAGACGAGGTCAATGATCAGAGGAGATTCAGAGATGGTATACGGAAGTAGGGTTTTCCTTGGAGACGGTACAGAGCTGCAATGTGCATGGCTGCATAACCACGGGCCACTGTACGATGGTTCATCTGTTGCATGATGTCCATATCGACATGTATTTGCAATCTGCGAAGATGCAGTATGAATTTAAGATCCGCTAACATTGCCTGAGTAAGCGATACGTCACCAGACTCCCCCTGGAAAGAACATCGGGCTGCTTTGTTGCTGCCAGATTGGGAATAAAGAGGGGGAACCAGCAAAGACCGAGCATACCAGACAAAAGCATGTATGTCAGTAAATCACTCGCGAGTTGAAAGAATGGACTCAAAGTTGACATGACAGCATTTGAAGACAAAACCGGTAAAGCAAAAAGCAATTCATTTGTATTGTTGGCCACTGTTGCTCGTCTCTTATCATGCCAGAGCTAGTTGTTTGAGCAATCTCCTATGTCATTAGCTTGACCATTCTTATCATCATCTCCTTGAGCAATCTCTTTCGGCATTCGCTTGACCATCCGTTCAGTCGTCCACTTGGTCAACTCCTTGGTCATTCGTCTGACCATTCGCTTGATCTTTTCCCTGATTATCTCGTTCATCCTTCAATTCTGGCCTTGAGAGCAGCGAGCTGTGCAGCGAGCTTGTCGCTCAGGTACTTGTAGTGACGGTTCATGACAACAAGCAGAGCCTTCTTGGTCTCGGCCCGGATGCTGTCACTAATTTCCGCGAAGGGCAACTTAGCAAGCTCTTTCACTGCCTCATCATACCATGCTTCCATGCTGGCCTTGCCGTCCTCCTCGGTTAAGTTCAAGTCATTTTGCATGGCCTGCCACATGGTATTTGCCAGGGTGTTTTGTTCATTAGGGTGCCTAACGCTAGGATCCTCGAGCATGGCTCTTGCTTCAGTCACGACCATTGTTCTCAGAGTGTTCTGGAGAGTGGCTCGGGGATTTGTGCTGCTTAGAATCACGTTAGCACTGTTCACTGAGGGACTTTGAGCCACTCACCCGGGCTGAGGCGCGACACGTGGTGAGCTGGTAGCTTCGATGATGCGCTCTGAAGAATCAGGCTTGGAAGGGGTTGCTTTGGAGCCTCTGGTCTTGGTAGTGCTCTTCTTGGACATGGTGGATATTGGAGTTGACAGGTTCGAGGCGCTGCGCTTGTTGAAGAGGCCAGTTGAGGTGTGAGATGACTGTCCAGTAGGCGATGAATCTGAACCGGTCAGGCGCGAGCTCTGACGAAGCTTCTTGACAGGTGGCTCATCGGATGTATCTTCCTCGTCATCCACGCGATCTTCGACAAGACTAGGATGGTGTTTTCTGAGCCAGGGGCCTTGCTTCATCCATTCCTCATCGAAGGCCTCCCTGAACGTCTCCCCAGCCTGGAGCTCACGGCTGGGAGGAGAACCAGCGTTGAAATGATCACTGTTGTTAAACATGAGGTCGAAATCGGCCTTGAAGGTGGCAGCTGAGTCGTACTGCTGATTCTCGAGCTTGGTGGTGATGGTCGCAAGGTCGATCGGCTTCTTGATGATGGTATGGTAAGAAGGAACTCGAGCTGCGTCAACTGGCTCCTTGAAGAAGGGCACGTAACGCTTGTGCTTCGGACGAATGAACTCTTGAAGGATATGCTGACAAAAGAGTAACTCGGCCTCCTTCATCTGAGTGGCTTTTTGCTTAGGAGCCATTCTGGAAGCGTTGGTGATGGTTGATGACGAAGAGAAAGCGAGAAGTTTGCTCTCGTCTTGATGATGAAACAGTGATGATGCTGTCGAGAAAGAAGATGAGGCTGCGATTGAACTTCTGTTTCGCGAAGAAGGAAATGCACACGTCGAGTGGTGCTAACGCGAGAGATTGGATGTTCTGCGGTCAAGGAGACGCAAAGACGCACGAATCTTCCGGTTCCAAGAGAGACTGGTGGATGTAACGTACAACGGTAAATGGCTTTAACACAAAGACAAAAGAAGAATAAGAGGTGCAGGTAAAGCAGACTGTTATTAGTTGATCATTTGATGCTTTCGTATCGTTAAGTTGATTGCTCTTCGATGATGTGGCGGAGTTTCTGAAGGTAGAGTTGAAACTCGGCAGCACAAGAAGTAGGGACGGGAAGAATTCGGGAAGCGACGAACCACGCTTCATGTTATACTACAACTCTGAACCGCAAAGCGGAAAGCAAGTCTCAAGGGAAGGGGCAAAGTCATCATGATATAATGTCCGATGTATGATTCTTCTCATCGTGAGATCAAATTGACTAGCACTTTCGAACACAAAAGTTCCCATTCACCCAAAGCAATGTCTTGTTCTAGCAACGGCGGCTATCAAGAGGTTGTTAGAATGCACGATCTTTCTAAGAGTATGTGCTGTGTCCATCGAGAACGTACAACAGCTCTCCTCGCTAAGATATCTCATCAGTCTCCGGAGCGGCATCATGCTTTTTGATAGGTCTATCCAGACAGAGATTTGCTATTGAGATGCGAGTGCCACCACATCCACATTGTGGATTCCAAAACGCTCACAAGGTCCCCCCTTCTGAACAGGCTTCAGAAGTAGGGGTGACTCGAGATGGGTATGCAGATGAGACGGATGTACTAGAGGTTTGTAAGAACACAACACAAGGGCTCTCGATGAGACTTGCCCGCGAAGCAAGAAGATTTAGCTTCGATGATCGAAGTCACTGCACGGTGGCTCACAAGCTTAGAAACGAACGATCTGATAAAACAAGCAAAGCAGAAGGCAGATGCTCAGATTTCAGATATTGGCAAAGTACATAGTGTTTGAATAGACAGACAGACTGTCCTCACTACAGATTTGATATCAGTTTCTTGAATTGGACAAAGCAGCATCAACGCTAAGCTACCTGAAACGGGAATGAAGCAAGATAGAGGGCGTAAGATTGAACATAGGTAGAAGGACAAGAGACGGGTCATTTCTTAGGTTCCATTGGTGAAGAAGGCAAAGGG
The DNA here is from genome assembly GCA_022813425.1 of Aureobasidium lini. NCBI lineage: Eukaryota > Fungi > Ascomycota > Dothideomycetes > Dothideales > Saccotheciaceae > Aureobasidium > Aureobasidium lini. The sequence goes on from JAKLML010000030.1 coordinate 113,604, forward strand.
GAGTTCGATATATGGCAATTCTGCACGAGTGGTAGTAGAAGTGTGGAATGTAATAGACAATGCAAGCATCATGGAAGGCGAGGCTTTAGGACTAAGGGTATCATTCGATATAAGACGAGCTTCCTCTTCCTTCCCTTCTGTTATGAAGTATAGAAAGGCCCATGGGTACCGAAAACACTAAACGAATGAGTCCGCAATTTGTGGAGACGACACACCGGAGAAAAGCGAATATCGATGGGCTAAAGCGAGATGGGCGCTCTTCTTGTCTTGCTTGTGGAGCAAAATAAGAGAATTGTCTTACCCAACCACCATACGAAAGGCTTGAGATGATTGAGGCACAGGATATGGAACAAGTCGGAAATACAAGACACACAGAACGAAGGTTTGTTGAATATCGCGAGATGGGTAACTTATGTCTTGTCCCTCAAGCAAGTTCTCTCGAGCAACGGGAAAGCTCCTCGAGTATATACATGAGGTAAGAGCCAAAAGTCAACAAAAGCAGCAAGGAGGACGAGACATAAAGACTAGAACTTCGTCAGATAACGTAAGATGTGTACTATTCATTCCGTCCTGACTTTCTGAGCTATGGAAACGCTGCACCAGTGGATGTTGGAGATGAGAACGAAGAAGATAGCACTGGTAGTAAGACGCAAGCGCCAAAAGCTCATCTCAAAACTCGAGATAGGCGACTTCCAGCATGTTGCCGTGTGGACACGACACGACACACGGAATTACTACATGAGTCGGTCTCAGAAACGCAAGCGAAGTAGACGAAACATGCAACAAGATACAAGAATCGAAGGCTCTCCAGAAACGCGAGCGGTTACCTTTTGTTCTGGTGCTGAACTAAGAGGACATGATACATGGAGCTACTGTGCGGGTGAGTCCTGATGGTGATGATCGAGTAGAAAACACATACAACAATATGGAAGGACCGGAGGCCCATCTGACAACTTGAAATGAGTGCTTTCTGTTCTACTGAATGAAGAAGATATGGCATAGGGAGCCATTGCACGGGTCCATTCTTGAGATGAGAACAAAGTAGGGAACACCCAAGATAAGAAGTAAGAACCGAAAGTTGAACGGACAATACAAGGCGGGCACTTCTTTGATTTCATTCTTCATAGGAGTACATTATAGTGGTAACTGCTTTCTTGTGCTTCTCAAATATTCTTTACCTCCCGATGTGCTGAGCCTGCTGATCGCTGCTCATGCTGAACCGATAGCAGCACTGAGACGGTTGCGATCTGCCAGCTACTGCTTCAGATGTTTGATGATATTGACGGCATCCTTTCCAATCTGGTAGGCGGTAAGGGCTGTCTGTCTCTGGATCGTCTCGATCATGGCCTCTTGGATCTGAGTTGCAATGCCGTTTTGCAGAGCAATTTCCATGGGGATGCGTCTAATTCTCTCCATTGACTTCTCCATCCACATCGCGTTGGTAGTTGCGCCCTGGCCAGGTGCAAGAAAGAGATACTTAGCAAAGACAGTGGCAGTCTTGGGAAGACTGCTACCCTCACTGGTGTCCAGGGCTTGAAGCTGCCTCTGCATCTCTTCTTCAACCATTGTCTGGAGAAGGTTGTTGAGAGCCTCCTTGTTCTTCTCACTGGATGTGTCAAAGTTTTTTCAGGTGGATTCATGTTACCGCAACATACCTTTGGTTGACCACATGTGACTTGGAGGCAAGCTTCTGAAGGAGAATCTTCTCTGGAAGGGCGGTCTTGTATGGAGTGGGCTTCTTTGAGGCGGTCTTTCTCAAAGCGGCCGGTTCTTCCTCGTCGGCAACGTCCTCATCGGCGGCGTCTAAGAGCAGATCTGTGCCCTCGTCCTGCGAATCCTTTGACGTACTTGCGCCCGTGCCTTTAGTAGTCTTTGCGTAGTTTAGGCTGATTTTGGGCGTCTCGTGTGAGTTGACAGCGACCTTGGGCGCGGTCTGCGATCTTGTTTGCTTCTTGGGAGCTGCAGGAGCCATGATTCATGGAGTAGCGACTGGTAAGGTGACATTCATGAGAAGAGGGACAAACAAACAAATAGATCGCAAACACTTACAGTGCTCTTTGAGTCGAAGGACAACAGGCGCAAATGCTGCGTCGGATGTGGAAGAAAGACGAAAGATGAGAGCAAGTTTGGAGAGAGGCACGAGTGAGACTACAGTCGAACACGACGCTCTGAAACAAACCCGTACAGTGAACTTTTCAAGCGAAGTGAGACACAGTGCGAATAACGCGTCGAAATGCAAACGAAGACGAAAGGGGTACGGGGCACAAAAGCCGCATCCCAGCTGGCCGAGATGTCTTTGAGAACTACCCATCAAAAGGCAAGATGGTTTTTCACGCAGGAGAAATGTCCAGTGAGATCACAAAGGGGTGCACACTCTCTGCGGACATGCACACAAACAGTAAAAGCATCTTGACTTTTGATAGATAGTTTGACCTGCAGTCGGCTTGTAGAGATTGGTCGCATGGAGTGATGGCTTCTGCCCGGGTCAACAACGAGTTACAATCTTAACCCTCTCCTCGGGGACGCAGCTCGCTCCTGGCTCGGTGTAGTTGTCGGTCATCAGAGTAATTCGAGCAGTGCTGCGACGTCAGGAGCGGGAAGACTTCAGCTATGATAATCGACAACCTGGGTTGCGACCTACGAGGGACCGGAGAATAATATACACATTTTGATCACTGGAACACGGGTTTGGAAATCGATCTGTCGAACCTCATGATTGATTGATTGATTGCTTGCTTGCTGCTATATCTGCAACAGCCTAAACTTCTGTCTTGGCCCCCTTTGCATTATCGTAACCTCGTGACCTTGGGTGATCTTCTTCGTTGTCATCTTGTATGCCCTTGATGTTGTTTTGGAGGGTCTTTTCCAGCTCCGTAGAGCATTTTGTGCCAGTGGTCCTGCAGAATGGTTGCTGATCGAGGCCTTGCCTGTCAAGAATCCCATCAGTATACTGTGCATCCATGGCAATACTATCTTGGATCTGTTCCATTGGTTGATTGGACTTACTTCTCTCAATTTCTCATGCGTCTCAGCATCTCAGCTCTGGCTTCTTCCTTCTCTGCCTCCACTCTCTGTGCTTCGTTGGCCTCTTCTTCGCGCACGAACTGCATTTGCGTCTCGAATGTGACATTCCAAGCAGCAAGGACTAGGCTTCTGATGGCAGCCTGGGAGTTTGGCCACTCGTCGTCGGTGATGTTGGCGAAAGCCAACCCGTGCCACATCTCGAGGAAGATCTCATGGCGATCAGGTCCCCAAACCTTGTCCCAAAGAGCCCAATGAGGCCCAACCTGAGCCTCCATCAAGGCATTCTGCTCTGCGGTAAGAGCCTCGATCTCTTGTGCCATGATCTGGCGCAGGGCTGCAACAACGGCGTCAACTGCGTCCTCGGAGGACTGTTCGACACGAGCTCTCTTTGGAGACTCGTTAGTCTCGGAATCCTCCTCTGCAATTTGACGAGCTCTCTTTGAGGAGCGGGCGGGAGAAGAGAGGACGGAGGAGGGCACCACCAGGTCGTTGCCCAGGGCCGAAGGGCTGCCCAGCTCGGGCGAGGGTCTCGATGATCTAACACCAGTTGTATCGTCAACATCAAAATGCAGGATTGAATTCGCTTCCCGTGAATTGTCCAGTGAGAGCATGGAAGTTGGAATGAGAAACATACCTCTCAGCGGCAGAGCCACTGGCAATAGAAGCATTACTGCCAGAGGACACGGAGCTCTGAGCAATAGCCGGGGGAGCAGGAGGAGGCTGCTGGAGTTTCAGCAAGCGGCTACGCTCCTTACTTCTCCATTTTGCCATTTGCTCCCACTCCCAGTCGAAGTCCTTAACGAACCTCTCGGCAAGATCAGTAAGGGAGGCCGGTCCGGCCGTGTTGTACTCGTAGCAGTTACTGATCATAAGATCGAAATCTGCCTTGAAGTCTGCGGCCGAGTTGTACCGGCCTCCCTCGAGTTTAGTGCGCATAGTCGCCAGATCCATAGGCTGGCGGATTTGGCCGTAGTAGCCGGGGGCGTTATCCCTAACCTCGTCTACGGGCCTAAGGAAGGGTCCGACGTAAGGAGCCTTAGACTTAAGCCAAAAGTCCTCGTACTTGGCTAGGAGGTGACTGCAGAAGGCGAGCTCAGACATTTTGATGTTAAGAAGGACTATAATGAGAGCATTAGGCTTGGTAATAGAGCTATGCAACTGGATAATTAGAATAGATACGAACGGGGATAAACTGTCGATGCGCAATTGTCAAGAAGTCGAAACGCGCAAAGTAAAAAATAAAAAGCCTACAACTGAAAAAGAATCAAGCGTCGGCAATTTGATAGACGCTAGCGGTGTTGCACTCAAGGACGCTAGTACCACTTTTGATGATCCAATTGCCCGACACATGCCTGTATAGCTATGCTATGGTGTTCCAAATATCTTACAGAGCATTAAAGACCGTATACACGTTCTCAAGATATAAATAATGTCTATAAAAATCATACAGGATGTATAATCCATGTTTCCAGTGTCCTAACATCATACCACACCCCTAACAGTAACTACAGATATGAACGACATATCCAGGACCCTATAGAACATTGTGCTAACACTTTCTAACTGAGAACGTCCTGCAAGTCATCTATACTACTAAGTAAGGGGTCAAAGATCCACAGGATCCCTTGCTTTGCAAGCTTATATTACAGGTAAAGATCATTCCTTGGCTCAGTCTGCCCGTACTCGTCTATCTGGGTAATGGATGAACCGTACAGGAAAATGGTAGTATGTAGTTAGACCAATTCATCGTTATATCTGCAAGAACGCTACTTTACTGCAGTGGTTGAAAGGGTCACTCGTTCGAATCACTTCTAGGGATGATATTCTTGCATGATTCGGAGTCTAAAATGACATGGGAACACCGTAGAAATATGCAGGAATGGCAAACGAATCAAGAGTGTCACTAAGATCGAGATCAATCGTGCCTGGCTCGTTAACACTGTCGAGGACGTTGCAGACTTCTTGCTTGACTTCCGTGACTTCAGCTAGAACTCTGCCTCTGCGAAGCACACGCAAGGAGTCTAAATTGACAGCGACCCGTCTTACCACCGGTACGATTTGAGATCTCTCTAAACTTGTTACATTGTTGGCACAATCAGTTTTGACATCCTCGTGCGTCACTTCTGTGTGTCTATGGGTCGAAATCGGCCTCTGTGGATGGAAAGAAAAGGCTAAACGTTAGGAGCCCGTAACTCGACTTGTGCGATGCGGAAATTCTCTGCGTTTACTTTCCTCTCGGCCTCGTAGAAGTAGCACCCTTCGTGCGTCGTCACCGTATGTTTCGCCTCGAACGTAGCCTCGCCAATCTCAGGAAGGAGCATCCATTGTCAAAAGCCCACGACGCGACTTGTGCGGCACAGATCTTCCTGTTGTTGCTTTCTTCGTCAGCACCTTCTACTTCATTGTCATCGTGCGTTGTTTCCACAAACTCCTCTTCGATCACCGGAATTACCAGCGTTGAGATGATCATTCATCTTCTGGAACCCGAAGTGCAACCTTGCACCGCAGAACACTGTTCAGCTATTCAAGTAGAGCTTTTTGGTTCCTTGTTTCGTTGATAGTATAGCCTATCTCAAGATCCTCATGCGTTATCTCAGGTTCCCACGCCAGCCGCCTCTTCTCACGGTCATCTGAACACGATACACACCGCCAACAACCCGCGATACGATCTCCAGGCATCTCTATGAAACCTCTTGATACTCCATCTCGTGTCAGTGTTATCCTCACTGACATATACATGCTTTGTGCAAGAAAGGTTCACCTTTTTCCATCCTTCATTCGAGACATCCAACAGAAGCACCCGTCTTGACAGACCTGCAACACCACTCTACATACCGCGATACATCAACCGGGTCTCATTCCAACAACATTTACACCCCACGCCCTCATCAGACAACTTCGCCTTCAGACCATCATGCATTGCTTTAGTGATCATGCCTGTGTCACCAACAAGAGCAGAGGAACAAAACAATATCCTACCATCTCAAGGCCTGAGCAAGACCGTAAAATATCTATCAAAATGCAAGAAGTATTCGGCACTAGACTACAGGGTCAAAGAGAGTAGCAAACCACATTCGCGGTTCTTGGACAATTTCTCCTCTCTCACAGGACAAGTACACCAGTTTGAAAAACATCTTGTTTTTTGATATGTACAGATCAGACCTTATCACGCGGAAGAGATCAACTTGAGAGCGCATGCACAAAAAGAGCAGGGATCACATACACCTTCCGGCCTCTTTCACTGGACAAGTACAATAACATGAAGAATGTCTTGCATTTTGACAAGGATATTCAAGACCTTGCTGGAAGTCCGGGATGAGCAAAATCGGTGCCGATATGGATCTCAAGTTCCTGGTACTCTCGTTGGACATCCGCAGTAGTATATGAAAAACTTCTTGCATTCTGATAGGCGATGACAGACCTTACGAGAAAGGTGGAAATCAAATCGATTTACGTTGCTCTAGCGCTCCAGCTCTCAAGCTCTCTATCAACCAAGCTATATAAGAGCAACAAAGTTTTCGAAACGAGAAAAAAGTCCAAAGAGAGCGAGTAAGCGTGTTACTCTCATTGGACATTCGGGTTGACGTCAAAAACTTCTTGCCTTTTCACAGGTGAACGAGAGACCGTGCGGGGCAGAGGAGAGTGAGTATATACCATTTCATAATCGGACATGGAGGTAATGTGAAATTGTGCTTTGATTCATGCTACCTACTTCCTCACCGATCAACTGCTACGAATCGAGTATCTCTACATTCCCTTAATCTACTTCTTCCCCATCCCTCCCTAGCCACATCAGCATAGTTGTAGAAATGCATAATACTTTTGCCAGTGTTCGAGCTATCCATGGAACCCCCATGACGAGGCCATCGCCCTCAATCATCTAAAGATATACAAAGCACCAGAGCGATCGGCAGAAATAATCATACCGAAAGGGTATTCAAGCAGAGCAACAGCAGTAACGGTATCCTTATGACCTTTGAGCAGCTGATTCGCCGATCTACGGATGACCTCATATCTCGCAATCTTTCCCTCCCTATTCTCTTTCTTTTTCTTGGACGTAGCGCCGACTTTATCGCTGTCTGCGTCGTTGGAGATGGGCGACATGGTGCCAGTGCGTCCAGAAGCTGGACTGGAAGTGTCTTTTTCTTTTTCTGATAGACTGTCGGAGAGGGCCATTCCTGTGTAGGCGGATATGTCGTTGCCGAATTTTGAGGCTGTGTAGAGGGCTTTGTCTTCCTTGTCGTTTACGATCATGGAAGAGGCGATGCGATCGGTGTCCCAGAAGCGAATCTTCCAGTCGGGTCCGGTGGTGACGAGGAAGGGGTGTCTTGGCTCTGAACTGTCAGGTGATGTGTGCATCGACATGGCGAATGCTTTGATAGCACCTGCACTGCCCCCGAATCCTCCGCCCGATCTGTCTTTACCATTATCGGATGGACGGGCGCTTAGGTGCAAATCTGTCGCGAGAGATCCGAGAATTCGGGATGGCATGGTGCCAGACTTGTCTTCGTCGACGTTGAGAAGTTCGAAGTCTCTTGCTTTCAGTTGGCTGCCACCGTCGGATTGACTGACATGGTACACCTCAGTACACACAAGCTTTTCGAGGTCCCAAACAGAAACGTGACCAGGAGACGTCAGACCAGCAACGCAAATCTTGACTTTCTTGCTGTCCTTCCTGCTTGGATGTAGTGCGAGACGGGTGATGGGCGCTGGACGTGGCACTGTCCACGCACGAAGTCTGAGGCGGAAGCGAAGATCCCAGATATCGAGAACACCATGTGAGGTGCCTATCAAAAGCCATTGCCATCGCTTCGATATGCAGAAAGTCGTTGGCGTACCATGCTGTATCGGGTTTTGAAGCTCGTACGTGACTTCCATCGAGTATATATCAATGAACAGGATACGGCAGAGGTTGGTGACGACTACACAGACTGATCGGCCTTCCATTTTTCCATGCTCAACACCAATGGCATATTCCTTTTGTTCGGGCTTGGCTGGGATCATCCAGCTGCGCAACACCTGGAGTTTGCCATAACGGACGTTACCGTTAGTCTCCGTCACATCTACCTTGACGATATCGACTGTACCGTCAGAAGCGGTCGAGATGAAGCTGTGTGTTGAGTCCACGAAGCAAAGGCTGGTTATACCCGCACCTGAAGCATGTCTGTGGGCTTGACGCGATCTATGCGCCATGTTACGCTCAAATCTACTGGTGTCCCAGACTTTGACAGAGCCATCGTCAGAACCGGTAAGGAAGAAGACCTGGTCTGGAGATACAGCAATGCAATTGACTTGTGCTTGGTGCTCTTCGAGGACAGCGGTGAGTTGTCCCTCTGGTTTCCAATAGCTCTGTGGTTGCTGGTTAGGAGCGTTTTTGGTAGCCATGCGAGCACGAGGGCGAGTTGAAACCCTTGGTCCGAATTCGCGATCGCTTCCAGGGTGACTACCGGTGTAGACTGAGTCTAACAACTTTAACACGGTCGGATCGCCACCATGGTAAGAGTGTGTCGCAGAAATCTTAGGCCGCGTCGGACGTGGTGTGGCTTGTCCTGAGTTTGAGTTTGAAGGTGCAATCGCCGCTTGGTTCGCAGGGACGTCAAGTTTACCGACGGCGTTGATGGAGTCTGTACCGGTTTCTGCGTATGCCTTGGTCTGCTCTGTGCGTTTCATGAGGTTCATCGCACTCGCTTTCGAATGGAGTGTGTGATTGTGCCCGCTCCTGACAGATGTCGTGGACGCAGGAGATGTGGACAAGTACGCAGCAGTATCAATATTTGCCATCTGTTTTCGATGGTTCGAAACTTGTCCATTGATAGGTGTGGCTTGGGCTCGGGAGATGTCGGCTGGTACAGCCGTGTTTGATGTTTGCTGCGCTGAAGATGGATATGGCTTGCCTCTTGCCGGATTGAACAAGTTCTTTGCGTCTTGATCAGCAGACGTTGCTGCGTCACGCAAGGCTTCCTCAAGGGAAGTCTTCACACTCGGCTGTGCAATATCAGCCTGAGGAAACGTCTGATAAGAACCAGTGTCCGCCTCGAAGAAAACGTTCTGAAGTGGTACTTGTATGGCGCTTAGCGAAACTATTTGATTTAGTTGCGTGTCGGACTGCTTCGTGACCTCTTTCTCAGAGCGCATTGTCGTTCGCCAAATGTAATCTCGTAGCGCAAGCAGCTTGGGTTCGTCTTCAGTACGCATGCCAGCAACACGGAGTTTGGCCAACCACTGTTCGTCATCATCGTTCTTCATTGCTTTGCTCAAGGCGCGAGCATCGCTGTCACGATAAAAATCGGTCAAAGCCTTGTTGCTGCCCGCTTCGAAGGAGAAACTTTTGACTTGTTGCGCGTGTTTCCAGAAGACGCTCTTCTCAGATTTCTCTGCCCACGTCCTTGCTAGATCATATGCAGGCCGAGGGAATGGTTTCTGAAGAGCGTCTAGAAGCTCAAACTCGGAGAGCCCAGCTGACGGCATCTTCAGTACAGGCTTCAACAACGGCATGACCATACTCCAGGCATCCGCGTCAGAAAGATGGGTTGAAGTTGCTTCAATGAATTGTACCGCTGCTTCACGAATCCATACATTTGGATGAAGCGTGAAGCGCGAGACGATGAGTACGAGCTCTATCGTCGTCCATCGCTGGAACAGACCCAGATGCGCCATGCTTGAGAGTGATCTGATCACTTGTTCTGTGACAGTCTCTTCCGGATCAGTCAACGCCTGGACCATGAGCGGAAGAATGAAGTCTTCTAGACTTGCGCCACCAATGAAGGCAGCTACGCCTACTATCGTCTCGAAGAAAGCGCATTTCAGTGTCCAGTCTTCTTCGTTCAGATACGTATTCAAGTGCGTGAGGATGAGATCGCTTGCAATATTTTCGCCAAAGAACACACAGAGGCTTGTCACGGATCCTAAGAAGGCGCGCTTGACCGAAGAATCGTCATCCTGCAGAAACAGCTTAGTCTGTGCCTCGAAGTGCTGGATAAGATCCTCGCGGGTAGTGTCGTAGGTGTTCTGATATGCAGCATAGGAGGTAAGATCGTCTTCGGCTTCTGGGTCTGTCGAAGGCAAAGATCCATCAGCGCGTAAAGCTTGCATCATGTCCAAGAAACGTGCAGCCGTTGTGGCCAGATTCGCGAGACAGGTTGCATACGTCGCTCTGAGCGGTCCTGATTTGCGGAACATTGGACTTGCAACAAACTTTTGTAGGCGAGGAAGCAGATAGTTGGGGAAGATGAAGACATTCATGGGAGACAACACAGTGACGATAGCGAGAAGCTGGGTGATGGTCCTCAGAGCAGCCATTCGAACATTTTCCGACTCATCTTCCAATAAAGCAATGGCAAAAGGCAATACACGATCGAGCTTGGCTTCGTCGGTCAGCCTCTCTCCCAAAGCAAGGAGAAGTTCACATCCTCGGATCTTGGAGCTCGCGCGAGCAGTCGTTCGCAAAGCCGAGATCACAACGTTCAGGAAAAGAAGAGCGCCATTATCTTGAACGCTTCCAGCGCGATCTGCTGCATCGTGTCTGTTATTTGGTAGATCCACCTGAAGTGGGAACAAATCTAGGCCAGAGGTGATTGGTGCGCGAGTGGATTGTGGCAGCTTCCCCACATCTGAGAATCCGAGGAAGTATGATATCTTGTCAAAGTCTGCATTGATACGTTCAATACGATCGTCCGAGCCTCCAGAATTCTTTGCACCAACGACTACCGGCTTTCTGCCAGAAGTTGGATCTGTGATGAGATGCATGTACTGGTGCAGGAAAGTGTAGAAGTACTCTGGAAAGCTTTTGCCACGCCAAAAGTTCAAGTAATCTTCGGCGCTGTAGCGCTTGCCAGGCTCGAGTTGGATCATGTGGGCAACCATTTCTCGGATATTGTCGTCCTTGATGTTGTTCAACGTGGTGTGCGTTGGGTCATACTCTCCTTTGCGGTATTTGAACAGCTGGCTGAGTGTAAAGGTGGGTTTCTCAGTAAAGAGCTCGGCAATGACACATCCGACGCTGAAAATATCCATTGGCCAGGTAACGTTATGCCAGGCTTTTCTTGCATCTCTCTCAAACACGTCGTCTTGAGGATTCGGTTCGTGCTCTTTCAGCTCCTCATCGTCTACGAATCGCTCGGGTGCTATGTAGCATATGCGACGGCCAGTGGTATCGAAGAAGATCGAGAAATTGGCCGGATTATTCTCAGGCAATCTTCCAGGCTTGAAGGCAGTGGAGAAGTCGGTCAGATACAGCCAGTTCCAGGTAGTAACAAGCATGTTCTCGGTCTTGATGTCTCCATGGCAGATGTGCTTCGAATGGCATTCTTTGACCGCACACAAAAGCTGATATGCAATCCATTTTCTCTCAATGTCTTCAAGCGATGGATTTGTGCTGATTCTGTCATAGAGAGAACTGTGAATGTATTGGCGAACCAGATAGCCATTCGTTGCGGTTTCGATAATGCGGTGGTAAGGCAAAGTGTTTGGTACATCTGCGAGATCCCTCCTTTGGGCAAATAGTATCTTCGATTGTTCCTCAAGCTTCAGGTTAGGAAATGGCTTGATGAAGACCTTGGCGATAACGAGACCGTCCTTGTGTTTCGCGCGGATCGTTTTCATGAACCGTACAGCACCAAGACTTCTTTCGGTCTCAAGATCTGCGAGTTCTGGAACATCGATACCAGCCGAGCCAGCGGACACGTTAATAGAATATCCTTGACCCATGATGGTTGTTGTCTACGCGCATATTTCGTGTCCTCGAGTCGTTGATGTCAAGTTCCAGAGCGCATCGAGTATACTTCTGATCGGAGTATCGGCGATGACGGAAAGTCTCAAGTGTTATTCGAACTCATGATCAGGAAATTGTGTGAAAGCTAACTTAAGATACTAATTCGGGTAATAGAGTAGTCACATGGAGTTGGAGGGCATGAAACAAACATAGCAAACATCCCACGTTCGAGCCAAGCGTTTCACTGGCGAAGGCCGATCAGGCACCACCTGCAAGAAGTCGCGAAAATGCGATTGACATGTTTTGGATTGAAAACATGGCCGTTGCTCTGTTGGCATGGTATACAGTCAACACAGAATAGCAGATCATCGAGCTTGTCTGCTCAGTCACAATAAAGCTTCGATATGCGGCTTTTGTGTCACGATTTTGATGAGAAGAAAGTTGAAGTGTTTTGAAGTATTATTTCGTTGATTCATGACCATCAGGTATTTCTACGCCGATTCGTATATATGCATTAAAGCATTGCAATCATCTCATATCAAATGAGGATGCATTGGATCGAAATGTTTTTTGTAAACAAGAAAGGGAATCATCGCTGGTGGTGTGGAAAGTAATGCTGCTCGACAATCGAAGCGAAGCATTTACTGGGGACCAAAAGAGCCCTTGCCCTTGAGGGCGGCCTCGTCCTCCTCCTTGAGCTCCTGGTCGATCTTGGCGCCCTTGCTGGGCTCGTTGCCGTGCGACTGGGCCTGTGGTATGTGTAAGTATGTTTCGACATGGCCAAGGTAATTCGCATCAGGTCACGTACGGGAAGGGTAGCGTCCTTCTTGATCTGCTGGGTCTGGAGAGACTCCTCCTCGTCCTCGTTCTCGCGCTTCTCCTCACGGGCAAGCTTGTTGGCAATGGTGCGCTCGTCCTCTGTTATGTTGTTAGTGAATGTGATTGGCTGTCATAAGAGTGATGCTTCTTACTGGCGTCGTTGGCCTTGTGAGAGTGCTCCTTGCCCTCGTGGAAACGGGCCTCCTGCTTGGCCTCGGCGATCTCAGAGTCCTTGTAGGTTCTCTGATCAGCGGCCTCGTAGACAGAGGAGTTACCGACGTTGGAAGTTCCAGACATTTTGATTGTGATTGGGGGGGTTTGGAGGTGGATTGATGGAGTTGTAAGTTGTAGAAGATGTGTTGATGGAGGAAAAGAAACGTGAAAGAGTGTTTGCAGAGAAGTAAATATGTGTCCCTGGAGGACATGACGTACCTGCCTTCTTGAGTCTGTTGATGACGTAGCATCACGAATTTCTCCAAGACTGGCAGCTGCCCCACACTGAGGGGTGCTTTGGGCAGCTCGAAAATCCACTTGACACACGCGATCGAAAACTTGGGAAACTGTTCGTTGAGTTGAGCAGCACTCCGTCATGGGAGGCTTGAGATTGAGGTGATTTTTCTTCCAAGGCCGTAAGGGCCTGGTGTTGCTACCTTATGACGAGAGACACATCTGTGTCTTTGGGAATATCCATCTAAACGCCGCCAGCTTTTTCATGCATGCATTTCAGTTCCAGAAAATCATCAGTAAAACGCCAAATTGTGAAGCCCTTCCCCAGCCCGATGTACAGAATTCTAGTTATATCGCGCATTCTCCCGATTGCTTCGGCCCTACTCCATCTCGATCGTGCCTGGTGGCTTGCTGGTTACTATTGAGCCGTTAGCAAATTATGTCCAGAAACTTCTGATGTTGGTTGTTGTGGTGACTTACCCTCGTACAGCACGCGACACACACCGTCAACCTCGTTGACAATGCGAGTGCTGACCTTGCTCAAGAACTTGGTGGGGAAGTCGAAGACATCGGCGGTCATGAAGTCGGTGGTCTCGACGGCTCTCAGAGCAATGACTTGGGCGTGAACTCTCTTGTCGCCCATGACACCGACGGCCTTGACAGGCAGAAGAGCGGCGTATGCCTGACTGATCTGCTTGTAGTAGCCAGCCTTCTTGATCTCATCGATGAAGATGAAGTCGGCCTGCTGGGCAATGCGGACCTGGTCGCGAGTAACCTCACCAATAATGCGGATAGCAAGACCAGGGCCGGGGAAGGGGTGTCTCCAGACAAGGTCCTCCGGAATGCCGAGCTGAGTACCAAGGGCACGAACCTCATCCTTGAAGAGCTCTCTCAGAGGCTCAATGAGCTTAAGGTGCATCCCCTCGAGCAGACCTCCAACGTTGTGGTGGGTCTTGATGGTGGCACTGGGGCCCTTGAAGGAGATACTCTCAATAACATCGGGGTAGAGAGTACCCTGGAGGAGCCACTCAATTTCGCCCTCATTGGCAGAGCCCTTGGCAGCAGCAGCAATCTCCTTTGCCTTCTCCTGGAAGATCTCGATGAAAGTGTTTCCGATGATCTTGCGCTTCTTCTCGGGGTCGTCCTTAACACCTGCGAGCAGGTCGAGGAAGCGGTCGGAGGCGTCAATAACGGTAAGGTTGATGCCGAGTCCAGCGGTAAGGGTCTCCTTGACCTGCTTGGCCTCGTTCAAGCGCAGGACACCGTTGTCGACCATGATGGCGTGGAATCTGTCACCAATGGCCTCGTGCATGAGCTTGGCGGCAACAGTGGAGTCAACACCACCGCTGACAGCACCAATGACTTGTCCCTTAGGGCCAACAAGGGCTCTAATTCTGTCAATCTCCTTGCCAACAAAGGCGTCCATAGTCCAATCTTGCTTGGCACCGCAAATGCTGACGGCGAAGTTCTTGATCAAAGGCGTGCCCTTCTTGGTGTGAGTCACCTCGGGGTGGAATTGGATACCGAACCACTCCTTCTCCTCGTGGGCAATACCGGCGTAAGGTGCGTTCTCAGAAGCGGCGACAGTGACGAAGCCAGCAGGGCGCTGAGAGAGCTTGTCACCGTGGGACATCCAGACGTCCATATCCTCCTCGAGACCAGCAAAGAGAGCGTCAACGTGGGCGGTCTTGCCAGAGTGCTTCTGGACGTTCAAGATGGCATGTCCGTACTCGCGCTTCTCACCAGCAACGACGTTCTTCTGGTCGCTGTGCCATGCGATCTCCTGGAGACCGTAGCAGATGCCGAGAATTGGGACGCCCATCTCGAAGACGGCGGGGTCAACGTGGGGTGCATCGTCCCAGTAAACAGAGTAAGGTCCACCAGAAAGGATAATACCCTTGGGCTTGAAGGAGAGCTCCGAGATCTTCTGGGTGCAAGGGAGCATCTCAGAGTAGATGCTCAGCTCGCGCAGACGGCGGGTGATCAAGTGTGTGTATTGCGATCCGAAGTCGAGCACCAAGATGGTGTCGAAGATGGTGTGGGGTGGGGGAGGGACATTGGTGGTTGAGTCGGCCATTTTGATGATCGTGTGTCTTTGATGCGACAGACTGCGCTACAAGACTATAAGAGAGAAGGTGGAAGGTGGATGACACACGACGAGATCAATAATTTTTCTCCTCAGAGAAATGCAACGGATCAAGGGTCCGACCTCGAAGGCCTGAAACGCTTACTTGATTAGGCATGGTTTCCCTTGGCGTCACTTATCGAGCCCTTATCGCTGCCTCGGTCTCGACTATGGATATCTTCACTTGCTCGTGTTATATCCTTCTCTAATTATGTTACATTGAGACTACAGTCTGGAGTTATCGGCCCGCGATATTTCGAATTCCTTCTTCAGCCAATCCACAATGGTCTTGCCAAACTTGTCTGCATTGGCGAGGAGACCCCAGTGGCCGCCCTCAAGCTTGACATTTGTGAGCTTCGGCAAAAAGCCGTTCTTGATGCCCATGTTGATCAACTCTGGACGGCACACTTTGTCGTTGTCAAATCCGATATACAATGAAGGTACCTGCACAACTATAGCCTTGACTTTCTTTGCTTCAAAGTTTTGGTGACCACCAACAATGGCTTTGTACCAACATGTAGGTGCAGCAAAGCCGTCACGCTTGAAACGAGTTAAGAAGGCGTTCATCATCTCTTCGGTAGCATAAGGCTCGGTTTGCTGCTTCTTGTCCGCGATCAGGTAGTCCTTGAGGCCATCGTACTTGCAGGTTGTGTCGAGCCAGCTCTCAGGAGGACCATGCAGAACAGTAAAGCAGCTTTCCAGATGCTCATCGAGGAGCTTATATCCATCTTCGCTTGAGAACAGGTACCAGTAAGGCTGAGTAGCGTAACCGAATAACTTTTTGCTCATCTCGTTGGCTGCATCCAAGTCGAAGGCTTTGTCTCCGGGGGCATTGTAGGCAACATTGATCATGACAAGTCCTAGGACACGATCGGGATAATAGTTGTAGAATCTCTGGGCGAAGGAACAACCCCAGTCATGGCCCAGAGACACAACTTTCTGGACCTTCTCATTGTCGAGAATCTCTGCAAGATCCTTGGTCATGTGTTCGAAAGCATATAGGGCAGGGTCGAGAGGCTTGGAGGTTCCAGCATAGCCGAGGCAGTCAACAGCGATGACGCCGTAGCCAGCAGGAATCAGGTGGGTAGTAGCTAGGTCTGCCCACTCAGCGGCCTCATCTGGAAAGCCATGAATACACAGCACTGTGGGGTTCTCTGGTCGTGAAGGTGGATGAGTATAGTAGGTGTATGTCAGGGAGCGCGAGACATCCAGAGTCTTTTTGGTCAGGCTATCCATGGTCAATGACATTGTTGGTAAGGTCAAGTGTAGGGACAAAGGCAAAACACGCAAGACGAATAGATGAACTTATAGGATAGTAGATCCAAGCGCCAAGTCAGTTCGCTTGTGTCTACATAATGGGATGGTCTGAGTTTCCAGTCGGCTAGCATTACGCGAAAACGATGTCTGAGGAAGATGAAGGTTCATGCTCGCTCAAGTTGCCCGATGAGGATAAGATGTGCAGAGATGCATAAAGTTAAGCAGACACATCAAGAAGCCACAAGAGTGAAACATCGCCATGCAAAATACTAGCTCACAAATGCTGCATCTATCACCATCCTAGCAACTTCTCGGTCGTCATTATATGTCAAGCGCTCAAGTGCCTCGTCTGGATTCATCCAAACAGATTCAAAATCTTCTCCCTCTTGCTGTGTATCTTTCTGATGTGCACCTTGCGAGTCTACACTTGACGCAAACCAGTAGATTGTCTTTAGAATATCGCCAGACTTTCTTTCTGTTCTAGCGATGGGTTCTGTATGCTTACCGCCGTGATCGTTTGTAGCGCGTGTCGCAGTCTTGAGAGGGAGGATAGTTGCTGCATAACCAGTTTCTTCAGTCGTCTCTCGAACGGCCGTTGCTTGCAAGTCCTCGCCCATATCTTTGCGACCTTTTGGAAGAAGGAATTCGTTGGTCTTGCGCTCTCTAACCAGGAGCACTTTCTTGTGGGTGATATCTAGTGGGACTGTGCCACAGCTGATGACGAATTCGTCTGAAGACAATAGCGATCGATATGAGTTCTTGACCATCATGAATTTTGGAAGGTGATGATAAACTTGTTAAACTTGAGTTGATGCATAAAGATGTTCCAGATCTCGAAGGTCGTCAGAGGCATCACCATCACATGCAAAGATGCGGGGTCTTGGCGTGCATATCGAAAAGTTGATGCACCTTGATCGCAACTTTTTTGCTCGACCTCATTGACAACTCAACACATCAAATCAGTCACCATGCCCAAGAGAAAGACAACAGCAGAGGACGCGCCCGTCAAGGACACCAAGATGCGCGACGACGACGAATCAAGCAGTGACGTACGCTTTTCATTTTCACTCCACCAAAGCAATGAGCAACAGTACGATCAAGACATGGAGCTGACATAGTTACTACCAGGACGAAGACATGATCGACGTCGACTTTGAATGGTTCGACCCCCAACCCGCCGTCGACTTCCACGGTCTCAAAACACTCCTCCGCCAACTCCTCGACGTGGACAACGACCTCTTCAACCTCTCCGCCCTCACCGACCTAATCCTCTCCCAACCCATGCTCGGCAGCACCGTAAAAGTCGACGGCAACGAAAGCGACCCCTACGCCTTCCTCACAGTCCTAAACCTCGCCCAACACAAAGACCACCCCGTAATCCAAGACTTGACAAAATACCTGTCGCGCAAGGCAACCTCCATCCCCAGCTTGGAATCCACATTGCCGCAATTATTGGCCCCAGAGTCAAAGGCAGAAGTCGGTCTCATCCTCACCGAACGCTTCATCAACATGCCCTCGGAAATCGTCACGCCAATGTACACAATGCTGCAAGAAGAAATCCAATGGGCGATTGACGAAAAGGAACCTTACAATTTCACCCACTACCTCATCCTCTCAAAAACCTACACCGAAGTCGAGAGCAAGCTGGACGCTCAAGAAAACAGACCGCAAAAGAAGGGCAAGAAACAGCAAGAGGCGCTGACATTCTATTTCCATCCCGAGGATGAGGCTTTGCAGAGGTTCAGTGTGGGAAGTGGAAACTTTGATCACGACAAGGTGGGTGAGGATGGTGCGAGTGATGCGAAGAGGGCGTTCCAGGAGGCGGGTATTAGGCCGCAGGGACATTTGATTCTTGTCGAGGCGAGCAAGTTTAATGATGCTATCAAGGGTGTTGGTGAATACCTATCTGGCAACTAGAAGGAAAGGAGGAGATATGAAACGCTCAAGAATTATTCGGCTTCAACTATTTTTGGTTGCACGGGGTCACCCTGCCACTCTACTTTTTTTTCTTCCATGATCAAAACTTCGACAGCACGCTCCATCCATTGCTGTTCTGTTGCGTGACATTCCCATGTGCCTAGCTGCACTCATAATGTACCTAATCTATCATCTCACGCATTTTTCCCAATCCACCCACAATCCCCGACTCTTGTGCTCATTTACCATTGTTCACCATCCATTTCCCAAAACTCGATTATAAAAATCACAAAACCCGCCATCACCAACGACACCGCCGACCTCCCAGCCCGAGAATACCCTATAATACCTTAAAGGCCATACTTCACATGTTAATATAGTACAAAGTAGTAAAAATCTCACAGGGGACGAGGAAAACACCAAGATTGTCAAAAAGTAGTGGTATGGGGTATCACCCTGTCCTTGAGCCTCCAGCCCCCAGCCACCCCTGACATGACTCTCTCCCTCTTGGGAAAATCGATATTGGACAGGTGCGAGTCAGCACCTAGCGTCCACATACACAACGTCTACCCCTAGAGCCCTCTCCTAATCACTAAAATATAGATATTTAACTGTGGGAAAATGTTCAAAGAGTCTCCAGAGAACAGCCTACCCCAATCTTTTGAGAAAATGGCAAATGTAGAAATTTTCATCTTTTTTGCTTTTCTGTTCTTTTTATAGTGTTTCGTTCTTAACTTTGAGCAATGGCACGCTTCGCTTTACTTTGCTTCTTCATTAAATAGCTAGTCAATTCATGCAATGTCTTTTGGTCCAATGACCTCGTTTTCATAAAAGGAACAAGAATGGTCCTGCCGAGATAGAAGGAAGAAGTGTTGGCTTGTATCCCCAAATACAGTCTTGACTCTTGCCTTTTTTTCTTTCGGCTAGAGACTCATATTGCAATTAACCCAGCAACTCAACATCCAAACCAATGGCTCTCATGAAAAGGTTGACTTCGCCCAATTTTCTGGCGGCCATATCTTGAGGCAGTTGCTTAGAGATCTCCACAGTAGCCATGACTCTGTCCTTGACGCCCAAGACCAAACGTTGCTGTTGCTCGGGGCTGGCGCTGACACCCATAGTAGCCAAGAACTGCCAGATCTCGAAATCGTTGCTGGTGTTGACGTTATCGGTGGTGAAGATGTAAGGAAGGACGGGCTCGGCGAGGTCGAAGAGACGGTTGTAGAGCTGGGTCCATTGTGCCCAGTCTTCATCCGAGACTTGAGCACTTGCTTGTTGCTTGACGAGGAAGGCGCGCGAGACGAGCATGGTGAGCATGGCAACACCAATCTTGGTGCGGACGATTGCTTGCACATTTACTCTGTCGAGGACAAGGCCAACAAGACCGCTAATAATGTTGAGCGGAGCATCGCCAATGTAGGCAAGCAGAGTAGGAATGACAGCTTGGCTGAACAGCTCGACTTCATCACGGACAGCGCGAGGCAATTGAGGTTCGTCAGGGTGAGGGTATGCCAAGCGAATGACATCGAGGATGTCGAGGTGAATGATGAGAATGGTCAGAATGGTCAGACGCTGTTGGTCGTCGATGTGGCGGAAGACGCGGGGAATGGCCTTCTTGCCCTTAGCGTGGGACAAGATGGCAATGAAAGGGTGAGGACTTGAAGGATTCTGCTGAATGGGCTCCATAACTCGTAGATTGAACCACAGCTTCTGGTTGAGCTCGTGAGCCCTCTGTCTCCATTCTATGTGGCGCTGGATAGCATCAGGATGGCTTTCTTCATTTGGTGGCGGTGGGAGGTGACGCTCGTGGTCTTCCATTTGCATCAAAGTCTCGTATACATTTTCGATGTTGCGAAGAGTGGACTTGCGGTCCGCAACGCTAGGCTTCGCAGCTCTTTGACTGGGAGTTTTGCTCTCACTGTCGGGGCGCTTGAAGCTCAGTAGAGGACGGGGAGTCTTGGAGTTGCTGAAAGCAATCTTGCCCAAGCTACCCTCGACAATCAGTTGTCTGTTCTTAGGTCTGGCCTTGGCAGCCTCGACGGCGCGCTGAACCTGCTGCTCCATTCTCTGCATGTGGTTGTCACCACCACGAGGATGTCTGCGGCCTGCTCCATAGCGACCACCGGTCTGGAAAAGGTAGGTCTGAGCAAACTGGTTCAGGGGCTGACCGGGGTGTTGTCTTGGGGCACCACGGATCTGAGCGTAAACCTGGTAGTAAAAGTCCTCGGCCAGTTGAGCATCCGAAGACTGCTCGTCGACGCCACCAGTGGCAGTAAGGAGCTGTTGCAGCTGAATGCGAGTGATGAAGTTCTTGTCTTGGGGAGTCATGAGGCCGTTGTCCTTGGATAGCAAGAAGATCTTGTGGTTGCGCTTGGCGCGTTTTGCTTCTTCAGCGAGGAAGTGGGCACGCTGCTCATCGGACAGCTGCATCATCTGGTTGGCCTGGGTGATGGGAGGACCGGAGTAGGAGCCGCGGTGTCCATGGCCTGACTCGCCGGGTGGGGGACCGGAAGGGGAGCCAGTGGGAGGCATCTGTTGTTGGAGCTGCTGAGCGATCAAACCAGGGTTCTGCATGCCTGGCGGAGGCTGAACGGGCATGTGGGGAGCCTGAGGGAAGGGAGAAGCCATCTGAGGCTCTCTCGAGGGCTGTCGCGGAGTGTGTTGTTGCATCTGCTGCACTCCGGGGAAGCTTCCTGGAGCACCGAAGGGCTCCTGGACGGGAGTGTGCTGCTGAGGCATGTTCATGGCGCCAGACAGAGGTCGTGACTGGGCGCGCATCGAAGCCTCGACCTCCTCGAGGCTCATCATCTTTCTGCTAGCAGGAGTCGAGGGCTTGAACTGGGGCTCCTGCTGTTGCTGCTGGTGCTGCTGCTGTTGGTTGGGTCTTTTGGAAGGAAGACCCCAGATGCTGGCATTGGCTTCGAGCTGAGGGATGTACTCGGGCTTGGAGTAGTTTTCGTAACCAGAACGAGCGGGCTTGGGTTGTTGCTGTTGCTGGTGTTGGAAGCGCTGCTGGTTCGGGGGAGGTTGACGGGCATAGTGAAGTGCCTGCTCTTCTTCTAGAGTACCGGCGACCTTGTTGGTGGTGCCGAAGAAGTCGAAGTCCTTGCCTACACGGCCACCACCACCAAAGGTATCGTCGTTGAAGGCATCGCCAGCCTCGTCGAGCTTATCACCCAAGGCATCGTATGAATCATCGAAGTTGAGGCTGCGGCGTGTTCAGTCAGGATCGAGAGCATTGCATCCAAGTGACGAGACTCACACGTCGCCCTGCTCGGCGGCATTGTCGCGATTGGCAAAGGCAAAGGCATCCTGCTGGCCGGCAAAGAAGCCGCGACCAGCGTCTCTGTCTTGCTTGTCCCGAGGGAGGTTCGTGTCGAAGCCGAAGAAAGACATAGTGAGCAGCGAAAGCTTGCGGAAACACTAGGGAGGGTGGGAGGGGTTGAAATGCAGTCGACCGAAGACTACAGATGTCGAGACTTGTCGACTTCAGTCAATTACTGAAGGTTTGTACAAGTAGTGAAAGTGACGCGCGGGGTATGCGCTTAGGAAGAATGCGGCGGCGGTATCAAACAGCAGCAATATGACGGCGGCGGGCCAGCTTGACTCTCTCAGCGATGAACGATGGACGGTGATGACATTGGCCGATGCCCGGAGAATATCCGACTCCAAGTGCCAAGGAAATTTCACGAAAAGTCACGAGAAGTGTAGCCGGGTCTGAGGCTGAAAGTAGCCTAAGCACTATGCTGAGTACGGGCCAAGCTTGGGGACACGAATATATGTTGAACCGTTGCTTGCGTTGTTCTTGCGTACGCAGGGATGATTGGACTTTTGTGTCAAGGGAAGCTCTAGCCACTCCTGAAGCCTGAAGGGCTGAACGCGCGGTGGTCTGCTCACCCCTTTTTTCACCCCTACAAGCTGTGAGAATACATAGATAGCACGCTGCTTTCAATACAAATTGCGCACGTCGCCCAGCTGTATCGGGACGATCGCTTCCTTCCCTTCTTTATCTTGTCTCTTCCTTCTCGCCGTTCACTATATGGGACGTTAGGCATTTGTCTCAATCCCGTAGCCACTCCTTTAACACCTTTGGCTTTTCTCCGCCAAACCCTTCTCCACAAATAGCGCGAGTCGTCGGACCTGCTGCTATTCCTGCCCTCGTGGCATTTTAACAACTCTCCCCTTCCTTTCTGTTTCAACTGACCTGTTTCCGACTCCATCGCAACAATGGCGGCCAGGTATCTGCGATACATCGTCTTTGCGATTGTCGCACTTGTCGTTCTCTTCTTCATTTCCAGCTCTTCATCAGTCCCTGGACGCGAATATGCCCAGAGTGCCACAGACTTGCTCAAGGACTCGAGTTCAAGATGGCGTGGCTCGCAAGAGTCCCACAGCGATGTCAAGGAATCCCACCCTGACCAGGGCACCACCCCCAACACCCACGCCGGTCTCCCTCCCGCAAAGGACCCCGGTCCTCGCATGAACGCCACCTTCGTTACTCTTGCCCGCAACTCGGACGTTTGGGAGATTGCTCGTTCCATTCGCCAGGTCGAAGACCGCTTCAACAAGAAGTTCAACTACGACTGGGTCTTCCTGAACGACCAGCCCTTTGACGACCAGTTCAAGAAGGTCACTTCGGCCCTGACTTCCGGAAACACAAAGTATGGCGAGATCCCCAAGGAGCACTGGTCTTTCCCCGAGTGGATTGACCAGGACAAGGCTGCCAAGGTGCGCGCCGACATGGCCGCCAGAAAGATCATCTACGGAGACTCGATCAGTTACAGACACATGTGTCGTTACGAGTCCGGCTTCTTCTTCCGTCACCCCTTGATGCTCGATTACGAATGGTACTGGCGCGTTGAGCCCAGCATTGAGCTTTTCTGCGACATTGAATACGACACTTTCAAGTTCATGGCCGACAACAAGAAGAAGTACAGTTTCACCCTCTCCCTGTACGAATACGTCGAGACTATTCCCACCTTGTGGGAGAGCACCAAGAAGTGGATGAAGAACCACCCCGAGCACATTGTCGAGGGCAACTCCATGGGCTTCCTTTCCGACGACGGTGGTGACACTTACAACCACTGCCATTTCGTGAGTATCTCCGCAAGCATCTAGTTCCAATCAGTCTACTAATTCATGTCCAGTGGTCCAACTTCGAAATCGGCAACCTCGACTGGCTCCGCAGCCCCGCCTACCTCGACTACTTCGATGCTCTCGACAAGGACGGCGGTTTCTTCTACGAGCGCTGGGGAGATGCCCCCGTTCACTCCATCGCAGCCGGCCTGACACTCAAGAAGGAGGAAATCCACTTCTTCAACGACATTGCCTATTACCACGTCCCCTTCACCCACTGCCCCACAGGCGAGCAGTACAGAATGGACCACAAATGCCACTGCAACCCCAAGGACAACTTCGACTGGAACGGCTACTCATGTAAGGAATCCCCTTTCCACTGCTACACATGGAAATGGCAATCGCTGACTTTTGCTGCACAGGTACCGCACGTTACTACGAACTCAACAACTTGGACAAGCCCGCGGGCTGGGAGCAAGAGAACAACTGACTCTCTAAGAAACGCTTGTCATGGCCCATCATCCTCCTCATCCTCATCTCCGTCCTCGTCGGCTGCTTTATCCTTCTCCTCTCCATTCGCCCTATCCTCAATCTCGTACACTCTATGCGAAACAAGCGTTCCCGCTACGAGCCGCTCGGCCCTCATCACATGTCCTCGCCGCAGCGAAGAGAGATGATCAAAAACATTTATTAAGAGATTGGGAAGGGACAAATGGAGATTACCGGATTTTCTTTCTTTCTTGCATGAGTAGTTTTTATTTCTTCTCTGACTTAGTTTTTGGGTTGGTGGTTGATAAGGCACGGATGGGGGTTACCAACTGGGAGTGTGTAGGAATACAAAAGGCACAGAGGATGGCGTTTTCACATGATGAGGGCACAGTTGCTGTCCATGGCGATGCATGCCTTTTTTTTTTGCACCAGAGAAAATAAAAAGAATATCAGAAAAACGCATTTGAAAAACTGACTCTTAAATTCTTTCGACTAGTCGTGAATGGGGTTGAGTCGTCCTTTATCGATCAAGTTTACTTTGCGGGCGGTTGGGCAATTGCTGTTTTCAACACTTGAACACGACTGAATGTGTGAGAATTCCAAAAGCACAATATGTCAATTTATGATAGCTGCGGGTGTCACGCTTGCAAGAATGGACGGAAGAAAACTAGAAAGTTCAATTGATCATTAAGCGATTATTACTGATGCTTTTTGGTGCTCGTGAATCTATCGAGTCGTCCTTAACCAGTGTGTTTTTTCAGCAAAATTCTGCTGATGACCCTTCTTTCCTTCGCACGTGGTCAATTGAATGATGTGCTCGTACCAATGAAAAGCATAGTCGCTTTTCTTGCATTGGTATGTGTACGAAGCAATTGTCATATTCGTGATGTTGGAAACAATGATCTTCTTGTTTCGTCGTAGTTCGTAGCCTCGGTTGGCGGCGTGGGTCAAGTCGCTGTGCTTGATTGATTTCATGGAGTGTTCTGTAGACTTTCGGCTCTCGTCTTTTTTCATGAGGATGGCGTAGAGATCATACTTACTTCTTGTCCACGACCATGATGTGAAGACCGTCCTTGCAGGTAATTTCTGCAATCTGCTTCTTGGTTTCGCTCCAAGGAACCCTGAACAAGCCAGAGTTGATCTTGGGCATCCAGACCAGCTTGGGTCTCTCGTCCATGTTCTCAATCTGCTCAACCAGATGTTCCACTGCTCTTTCGGTCTGTTCCAGAATCTTGTCCTTCTTGTCCTTACCTCTGCCATATTTGCGACTGGTGAAGAGGCAACCGACCCAATGGTCCCTGCCAACACTTTGTGGAGGGATGATGAGGCATGTTCCGATGATGGCTTCGATAACGTTGTCACGGCAGTGGTTGAAGTATTTGGCGTAATGGTCAGGGTAGTTCTTTTGGAATTCGTAGGCGATGCCTTTGTTCCAGCTTCCTTCGCAGTTGCAGGCGTGGAGGAGGAGGGACTTGGGGGGCGCGGCAAAGAGGTCGCCCTTGTACTCTGAAAAAACGATGGCAGGTTCTTCTTCATCATCATCTTCATCTTCTTCTTCGTCATCCTCGGGAGCAGTGACTGGTGCCTTGCCAGATTGCTTCTTGGTGGTCGAAGAGGCAGAGGTATTCGGTTTTGCCTTTGTGACTTTACTGGTCAAGTCATCGTCATCGTCCTCCTCGCTGTCATCCTCAGATTCGCTGTCGGTCTCACGACTATTCGTAGGTTTGGCAGGTACCTTCTTGACGGTTGGTTTGGCCTTTGTGCCTTTCTTGATCTGGTTGGCGGATTCGTCTGCAGGTTCGTCTTCGGTATCACTATTGGGTGGCTTGACGATCGTCTTTTTGACGGGCAACTCCTTAGCGGATGAGACGGGTGCCTTGGACCTGGGCTTTGTGACTTTGCTGCCATGCACGGAGGCGTCGTCCTCGGAGTCATCTTCATCGCCGGCCTTGGACAGGTTGGCGGATGTCTTTTTAGCGGCGAGCTTCTTGACAACCGACGAGGTTGCCTTGGGCTTGAGCTTTTTGTCATCGTCGTCACTATCATCCTCGGAGTCAATTTCGACTGTAGACTTCTTTGTGACTAACGATTCAGAAGTCTTGGGCTGTGTGTCATCTTCGTCACTCTCATCGTTGTAGTTTTCCACAATGTCGCGACTGCTGAATGGTGGTTCGATCAGTTGCTTCTCAGCAGCCGGGGACGCAGAAGTCTCGGGTTTGGCCTTGACGCTGCTTCTGCTCGGAACGACAACTTCCTCGTCATCGTCATCGTCATTGTCACTCTCGTGGGCTCTCTTGAGGGCTTCCTTCTTTGCAATGGCAGACTTTGTGGTAGCAGCACGTTTCTTTGGCTTTTCTTCTTCACTCTCATCTTCGGCATCTTCACTCTCATCATCGTCGTTGTTAGTAGACCTTTGGGTAATTTTCTTCTCAGTGCTGTGAGTCTTGCCGGACTTGGTGATGGGTGCCTTTGCCTTGGTAGCAGAGATCTTGTGTTTTGCGGGTTCACTGGTGTCGTCGCTGGAATCGTCATCGTCATCACTGTCATTTGATCTCTTGATGAGTGGCCTTTTGGTCTTTTTCATGCTCGCTTCCGAGGTTGAGCTCTTCGGCTTGGCAGAATCTGACATTGTGGAAGACTTGGTTGTCGAGCGAGGAGACTTGCGTGTGGAGCGTGTAGTAACTTCACCGTCTGGTGCTTCCTTTCTCTTGACCATGTTGATAGATCAAATGTTGTTGTTGAGAAGAGGAGGGAGTAGACGAGTTATCGAGGCAATAAATAGAAGACGTAGTGATAGTGAAGAATTCGGATGTGATTGGCTGGCAGTCACGTGTTTGCTGACCAGATTCTCAGCCCTACGGGATTGGGAAGTTGGGAAGTCGCGAAGTGCAACGAATTGTTCCGACGACGACGTCTAGCCTCCTCAGTTGCAGCAACCTCCGTCCAGCGCCCCGTCTCCTCTCACATCCCACAATGTCTCTTCTCTCAGTCTCGACGGCAGCCTCTCTGGCTCGCCAATGCGCCCGCCCCTCGGCCGTCCGCTCGTCTGTCGCCGCCCTCCAGGTCCGCAATGCTGGTTCCAGCGCCACCACCGCCGAGAGCTACTCCTCGCCCTTCCGTGGCACCAGCAACCACCGCGACACCACCGCCATCCCCGACTTCAAGAAGTACCGCAGCACTGGTGGCGAGACCCAGAACAAGGTCTTCCAGTACTTCATGGTCGGCACCTTCGGCGCTGTGACCGCTCTCGGCGCAAAGGCCACCGTTCAGGGTATGCCCGCACCCTCCAATTGGACACAACCAACCAGCAGCCACGGTTCTAACACATACCGCAGACTTCCTCGTCAACATGTCGGCCTCCGCCGATGTCTTGGCTCAGGCCAAGGTTGAGATTGATCTTGCCGCCATCCCCGAGGGCAAGAACGTCATCATCAAGTGGAGAGGAAAGCCCGTCTTCGTCAGACACCGTACCGCCGACGAGATCAAGGAGGCCGAGGACACCAAGTGGGAGGCTCTCCGTGACCCCCAGCCGGATGCCGACAGAGTCAAGAAGCCTGAGTGGCTCGTCATGTTGGGTACGTTCTTCTGCCCCAGTCGACACGAAACAACAAACAGTACTAACATCTACATCAGGTGTCTGCACCCACTTGGGTTGTGTGCCCATTGGCGAGGCTGGTGACTTCGGCGGCTGGTTCTGCCCTTGCCACGGTTCACATTACGACATTTCTGGCCGTATCCGCAAGGGTCCCGCCCCTTTGAACCTCGAGGTTCCCGAGTACGACTTCGTCGAGGAGAACTCCATGGTCATTGGTTAGAGAATTATTTCCTCCAATCTTTCGACTTTTTAATGCTGGGTAAAATGGACAATAGACGAGAGCGAGCAACACAAAAAACGCAAAAACGACTTCAAAAACATACTTCCAATATCGCGACCACGACAATTGCTTCAATGCGATAGACAGACCTTTGTTGTGTTTTGCGGAGCCTTTCTCTCACCCGACCACCCAACTTCTCACCCCTACCACCTACCTATCAACCTCCGCCCCCTTTTTTCCTTTTTCTCTCCTCTTTTCATGTCTTCTGTACTGTACATGTATTTCAGCAGCATTTGACTTTTAGAGCATCGTGTACAAAAGTCGCTTGCCATCTTATTCTCTCTTCTTTCTGACCCCCAATATGTGCAGTGCACTTGACTCCTATGCTGTGCAAGGAAGTCGGAACACTTCTTACTAATGAATCAACGATAGAAATTGGACATCGTCCATTACACCTCGGACTCAAGGCAGGGCGCAGCCCGTTGGCAGATCGACCATATCTCAGCAACTTGACATTTTGAATTACCTTCGAGCCTGGTGCGAGGACAACAATGTCAACCCGTGCTTAAGATCAAGTCCATGCCTCGGTTGCAAAACAGGTAGCATTGGAAAGCGGATCGGGAAGGACATCTAGAGACAGCAAAGAGTGTGCGATCGAGACTACAAAAGAGACGCGAGAAACAAGAGGTGAACAAAAGTCCCACTCAAATCCTTCCTCATGGTTTTGCGCAGACGCAGTTCATCTTCGCTCGGATCGTGGCCTTTTAGCTTAATTTTGGAGACAAGAGCATTGATGCTGATCAAGTCGGTGCCTAATCATGTAAGTTGAACCTCCTGTTTTCTTCAGCATCTTGAGACTTACATCCAATGATCAGCATAAGCGACAGCGTTGGTCCACTTTCACGGCTTCCACATTGGTAGATGGTGCAGGCACTCTGCAGAAACCGCTAGCTCCGGATGGGGTTGTCCTCGAACCACATCTATATGGCACGTTCTGATATACGTGTCCGCATACGGCAGAGTAATAGATGTACCACCCACAAGCACACTGGCCGGGATTGGAGGCAGTATTGACCAAGCGCCGATCCACATCTCTGCCTATCTGATTGGGTTGGATAACTGGAGCTGCCATGGGTTCAAGTAGTATGAGGAGAGTAAATGAGCTGTGTGCAGTCTGAACAAGAGCAGCAGGCTCGGAGGAAGTAGGTAGTACCTTTATGTAGCCCAGATGCGGGCGTGAGTGCTGTGCCGCAGGACTGCCTACCGTGTTCGACATGTAAAGCACTAGCTGCTTTTTAAGCGCTTGCTGATAAGGGAGAATACCTCAACACCAACCGACTTATGAAAATGGAGCAGCCTATGGACCTGAGCGGCGCTAAGCGTGACGATTGGTGATGGAATCTTCCCAATTGCTCTAATTGGCTATGCCACCCTGTTTGTCGACTGCAGTATGCACAACGCGCGCGGACGCACGGATGACGACGCAGGCGCGGACTCTTAAATCCTTCGAAACAACACTTTCATCAACATCGCAGAACTTGAGCACCTCCTCTACAACATACCACTACCTATAGTGTGCCATCACTAGCAATTTATTCCGATGATTGATCCCGACTACCGTTTCTGGGCCGATGGAGGTATGACCAATTATCTCGAGGACGAAGTCTTCGTCATGGACTGGGACCAGCAACGCCATTACACGATCTCCGGCCCTTCAAGCTTTCTGAAAATAGAGGATGAAGAGAAGGATGGATGCGCAGCAATCGATGTTTTGAAACGCTACATCAATCACCTCGACCCTGGCGTTCATACGATCCAGGTCAATGCGGAAGGTTCTCTTGTCTCGACTTCCTCCAATCCCGAAGAGGATCCAGAATATGCTGTCTTCTATCCGAGTCTTCTTGACGCTCCCAGTCTTCAAGGATGTCCGACCTTAGAAAAGTCGAAGCTGGTGGAGCTGGATCGTTTTGGTCCTGGCGTAGATCTCGCGAGTTACAAAGATGAGAACGGCATCATCAGGAAAATGGTGTTCAAAAGTGCGCCGATCATGCAGTTTAGAGGGCGAAGGTGGTGGGAAATTAACATGCTCTACTCTTTGCCTCGACATCCTAATCTTGTCCCTCTGGATCGCATTGTTGTTGACGACATGACATCGCAGCACATCCTGGGGCTCACTGTTCCATACATATCTGCACCCACCATTCATGATGATCGCGAGCAGATATTCAAGCTCGATTGGCTATATCAGTTGACGTCCGTGGTTGACTTCTTGAACCTAGAGCTGCGAGTCGCTCATCAAGATGTCGCGCCTAGAAACATCATCTGTCTCGAGCAAGCGTCAGAAGGCGATCAGCTCCAACTGTTCGACTTTGATCGCGCGAGCTCGGTTGGACAGCTCGGGTGGGCTGAGGAGCTAAACGACATCAAGGGTGTAATCTTCAGTCTATACGAGATAATCACGCTGGATGATTCATACCAGCGCTTGCCGCCGTCGGAGCGAAACCCGGACGTAGTGATGAATCTCGAGAACTGGCCACAACGACGCAACCTGGACGTCGAGGTCCCGATACTTCGAAAACACCTGGAGGAATGGGTCCAACGTCGCAAAGACATGGCTCCGACTACGCAGGAAGCAACATCGCCTTCAAGGGTTCCCGAAATGCCAAAACCAAGACCTGTTGTAGATGACATCGATGAAAATGGAACGCCTGTCTACGTATCTTTGCCACGAACTCAGCGCCATTTGGCAAGGAAGTACGGTAATTATGTCATCTCCTGGGAGCGTCCGCCCAGCGTCACCAACCCCTCAAACTAGAATTTGATCTCAAAGGTCTCAACAAAGTCGAAGCTCTTGCAGTGCGAAGTGGGCCGTTAAGACTAGTATCGCTTCTTTTGACAAGATACCAGTGTACGGAGAAAGAAATCTAGCGCGGGAAAGCCACTTTCAATGAAAACCTCATTCAATTCGAAACGCTCGAACATTTTCACAAGCATCAGTGTAAAGCGTTTTCAAGAGGGACATCACCAACCTTGTATTATCTTTGCGTCACATTGAAGCCGCCAACTAATCAATATCCCCAATCAGCTGGAACCATAAGCCGCAAGCAATCAAGATGCGAATCAACACCTCAGGCCTAGCATTTTGGACACATATGTATGTATGCCGCACCCACCATTACGAAAACCTGGGGTACGGGACGCGAACTTATCTCCTCGTAGTCTCGTTGGTGTATTCTCACAGTATCTGAGTGATCTGCAAACAGTCAGCTTGGCTCTAGGATAAGGCTAACGAGGAAAAAGACTTACCTCCGTCGTGTTCTCTAGTAGCGATTAGTAGGGGCGTGGCTTGAACCTCTCTCGAATGCTATATAGCTGCTGCGGTCGAGGGAGTAAGGTGCTCCTCGCCGCGTTGCTGCAGGATTCCAAACATAGAGATGCTTCCTTCTCCGTTATATAAGTGACGGCGACGTATAGCCGGGCGTAGGACTCCTCGTAGTCTCCTTAGTGGATTTTCACAGTCTCTAGGTGATCTACAAACAGTCAGCTTGGCTCTAGGATAGGGCTAACTAGGAGAAAGACTTACATCCTTCGGGCTCTCTAGTAGTGATTAGCAGAGGCTTGGCTTGAACCTCCCTCGACCGCTGCATAACTGCTACGGCTAAGGGAGTAAGGTGCTCCTCGCGTTGCTACAGGATTTCGAACAGAGAGATGCTTGCTTCCCCGTTAAACGAGCTACGGCGACGTACCTCCGGGCGTAGGTGGTCTTCTGTACCCGGTTAACGGGGCGGGATAGCATCTGTGCCGGATATAGTTACGTCTCGTATAGAGCCCCTACTCCCGGTCCTAATGCGCTGCATGTTTTGCAACCTAAGGTGTGAAAGAGTAAGCAAGATGTTGTGATAGGGGTGCCTTAATACGAGGACGAGTATACGTTGCGGGTTAATACACAAACTCAGGAACAGGACCGACGACGACAAGACATACCTCTTTGTTTATATTGCTCTTGCTTATAGTTAGGAGCTGTGTCAAGGGTATTAATGCAGCGATAGTGGCGCGCAAAAGATGTGTCAGTGTATATATCTTGTAGTCGAGCTACATCAAACTGGGGGGAACGCCAATGGATGTGTTTCCGTAAGCCCGCTTCAGACTATTGCCGAGAGCTTCAATCAGTACACAAGGACACGGAAGCAGGGACCAGTTGCGGATGGGAAAGGGGAGTTGCTTACGCATGTGGGCCTCGCATAACGAAGATCTTTACGCCATTGCCTAGGTCCTCGTAGTAAGAGCATGGGTACAGAGGGTGTAGGTTAGTCACCACCCTGTTCCAGAGTTTTTCGACCTCATCTGCGCCTACGGTCTGACCCGATGGATTGGTGTAGGTAACGTGGAAGTTAGGGCCCCTGCGGCAGATGTTGCGCGTTAGAATCATTGCTGGTAGACGTTGTCTTGGATTGGTGTTGTTGGGAAAAGAGAGAGTTGGAGAGACGTGCGCAGAGTGGAGTTGTAGGTAGGTGTGAAAGCGCAGGCCGACTGCGAGATATCTGCTGTTATGCTGCCACGATTCTGGAATATTGTGGTTGTATGCTGCGTGTTGAAGAGGATTGAAAGGTTGATGGTTGGAAGCATGCCAGCTAGCCGCGAGGATTGGGGTATAGGGGGTTTAAGAGGGTCAGGATCGAGCTCCGCAAGGTCGGCAAGGAGATCGTTGACCGAGCTTCCAACTGTCTGGCTCTGGTCGGTTGGGTCAACCGAGTCCTTAGTTCCAAACCACAAATGCATCGCCAGATCACCAGGGAAATGCTTGCGTGCGTCGGCTCTCCAGGCCATCATCGAGGTAAAAGATCCTTACCCGAGCTTCTCGAGGCATGCGGTGCAAGTCATCTTGAACCCTGTGACTGGTCAATGTCGACCATGAGGAGGAAAAGAAGAAGAAGAAGGAGAAAGAGAAAGAGAAAGAGAAGGAAAAGGAGCATCATGTTTTTTGAGAGCATACCTTGTAGTCGGTGGCGCTGGTATTGATGAGTCCTCGTTTGGAAGAAAAAGAGAACGAATGGATGATGAGGAAGAGTGTCTGAGCAACACCACGATAGTTATAGTATGTTGGCTGATGTCGATTGGAAAGGAAGAGTGCAGGCCAAATTCGTAGGCAAAAAGAAGATCCATCAGCTCTTACGCCTTTATATACACCGAATGAGTGCAAGACTGAATTGGATAAGCAGGCCAGAGTCAGAAATATATATCCTCTGACTACAAAGAATATTAGCTCATAAAGGCTCTACTGCATCTGGAAGCTTCTTAGACATGTTGCGTTGGACTAAGTTGGCAGCGGTGAAGAGTTGTGGGCTAGCAGCAAGCACAACCATGAGCATCATTTGACCAGATTTGTCGACAAAGGTTCGAGCAGCGGTTCGCAAAATAATGGCGACGGCTTGGATACTCAGCGGTTGGTTTTGATAGCCAGTACGTATGATATCCAAAATTCAGTTCATCGTTCAAACCAGTCATTCTTTGTCACAAACAGTGATAAAGAAGTTTGTAAAGAAGTTAGATGTGTTTGCTTGTCAAGTTCAACCAAACGAACCAAATTTCATCACCAGCTTTATCTTCGCGGCTTCAACCTTCTTTGAGAGTTGGATCCTCTTCTCAGATCATGAAGACCTTGCTAGACATCGATGACTGGTGAGGCGGTCGGCCGTGAGGTGAGAGGACTGAACGAACGGGAGCTTCACTATACATAAAGCAATAAGACCCGTTCTATTGTTGATACCGGTCTCGATCGCGTAAGTTGAAGGTCATAGGGCAAACATGTCTCAGTTTGAAAGTGTCAAGCACAAGCATTTGCCAAAAGATGAAACCGCAGGGGACAAGGAAAAGAAGCCAGCCAAGTCGAGAGCGGTAGAAAGTTTAGGCTAGACCTGCCTGCAACGAAGCACCGGGACTCGCCAACTCGAACGTCGCTTCCTCTCCTGCACGAATAACAGTCGAAATTTCTCGCTCGGAAACAGATCCAGCGATGGTCGTCATGATCAGTCTGCTCGATAGAGGATATGGGCAATCCTCCACACCCGACGGGCAGATCTCCATCGCCTCCGCATTCTCCGCACTCTACCCCTCGGTGACATCTTGCCAATCGCTTACATCTTCTTGCCGATCATACTCGGGGGCACTGTTTCATATTACCCGAACGTGCACGTCTTCTCAAAACCATCCGTTCTCGCTTGAGCATAGACAAGAAAACCCGCCGGCCCAGATGCTGTTGCTAAAGATATTCCATCAATAGGCACAGCCGGGCCGCCTTTCTTGGCTGACCAGCCTGTCCTGTAGGTGGATGCTGAAATGCAAATATTAGTAAAGTTTCGCGAGCATGCTTTGGTAGTATGTTAGAGATATCTCGGCGTTCATTAACACGAGGGAGCCAAGTATACTGGTGATACAGGAAGAAATGTATGGTTTATATAAGGTAGAGGGTGTCGCTGGTATACCTACTCGAAAGCATCAACTTCCTTTTGACAAACAACAGACCAGTCGACTTCTTTCCAGAGCATCAACTTATTCAACATGCTCAGCACAATCATTCCCCTGGCTCTCGCCCTCGTGGGTCAAGTTGCTGGCCAGACCGTATACTTGACTGGAGACTCAACCACAGCTCCCGGAGGTGGTGGTAAAGGCACAGAAGGTAAGAAGACCTTCCTCGCTCTTATCTCAACTTGGTACAATCACCAAACTAACATGTATCTCTCCCAGGATGGGGCCAATACTTGCACTACTCGATGAAGATCCCGGTCGTCAACAAGGCCTTCGCTGGACGATCTGCTCGCAGCTTCACTCGTGAGGGTCGTTTTGACGAGGTTGGCAAGCTCATTACAAAGGGAGACTTTGTGGTCATCGAGTTCGGTCACAACGATGGAGCCAGCTCACCTGACAATGGCCGTTCAGATTGCCCTGGCAGTGGCACCGAGACTTGCCAATACACCTACAAGTAAGCAACCCTTCCCAATCTTCATGCTTAAGAACAGTCTCTGATTCGAATTCTCCAGCGGCGTCACCGAGACCGTCCACACCTTCCCCTACTACCTCGAGCAAGCAGCAAAATCCTACGTAGCAAAAGGCGCCCACGTAATAATCTCCTCTCAAACCCCCAACAACCCAGACGAATCCGGCGTCTTCGTCTCCACCCCTCCCCGCTTCGTCGCCCTCGCAAAGACCGCCGCTACAAATGCAAAGGTGGACTATGTTGATCACAACGCTTATTCCTTTGCTGCGTACAAGCCTTTGCCCGTGTCGACTGTCAACAGCTATTTCCCCAATGATCATA
Source organism: Aureobasidium lini (assembly GCA_022813425.1). NCBI lineage: Eukaryota > Fungi > Ascomycota > Dothideomycetes > Dothideales > Saccotheciaceae > Aureobasidium > Aureobasidium lini. Next base: position 148,598 of record JAKLML010000030.1, read on the forward strand.
CGCACACGGCGCCCAAGGGTGCGGATTTGGTTGCTCAGGCCTTTGTTAGGGGACTGGTCTGTGGTGGATCGTTGTTGAGCAATTATGTCAAGAATGCTACTGCTTCGATTGAAGGATCTTGCTTGTGAGAGCGGGATGGGTTCTGTTAGCCGTTGGACAGAAGTTTATAGCAGAACAAACTCAGTTTTTGGTTCAAGAATGGCAAGCTCATTATCATCGCCGTCTTTGTCTTCTACTACTATCATTCAGAAACCTGTGCACTGGCTCTTTTTGATGAATCCTTCACCCAAGTCGTGGTTACCTCTGCTTATCAATCGTGCATACAATCATCAGTCTCATATCGTTCCGATCTACCCTTAATACTTTTTGGGATGCATTCCTTCGCTCTGGTTAGTAAATATTTGGAGTTGGCACTGGTGGAGATGGGATGTTGACTTATGTGTGTAGAGATACCTGGTTTAAAGAGCGCGGTTCAATTGAGGGTTCGGTGTGAGTATGGGTTGTGAGGACGATGGCATCAAGGAAGGGGAAGGGGATGGGATGTTGAGGGCGAGAGGGAGATGAAGTCAGAGGGTCATTTTCGAAGATAAAAAGTGCGAAAGAAGTGATGCTTGGTGAGATATGCATGATCAGAAGACTCATCGTTGTCCTATTGCTTTGAAGATCTGAGACGACAAGATCTACAAGAAAACTAAAAGATCTTGCTCAACACCCTTTGCACATCCTCGCTCTGCTCCGACTTGCTCGAATCCTTGATTTTCTTACTCTTGACCTCATTCTGCTTGAAATCTCTCGTCAACTCCCTCACTCTTCCTACAGGCTTAGCAGGAGCAGCACCAGCCCTATCTGCCTGAGCAGCCTTCTTCGCCCGCATACCCTCCAACATCTTACTCCTCTCCACATCCTCCACGAAACTCTTATTCTCCCTCCTCGTTCTGGCAACTTCAGCCCTCAATCTAGCAGCACGCTCCGCATTCTCATTCGCAATCTGCTCGGTCAAATGACTCCATTTGAAACCCGTCAGATACTTCATATTCCACATATCATCGTGGTAGAAGTTTCCCTTTTTGCCACCGATGATGTTGCCGTTCAATGTCTCCGCTGCGGCTTTTGCGTCTTTTTTGTTGATGAATTCGACCCAGCCGTCCGTGAAGGATTTTTTCTTGTTGCCGCCGTTGCGGACGCGCTGTTTTTGTGCCACGGGGTCTTCGGGGGTGAGGAAGACGCGCCCGATTTCGCCGTAGGGTGTGAGGTAGTGTTTTAACGTTGCGGGCTTCATGAATGGAGGGATGCGGGAAATGTAGATGACGCCGGTCTTCTTGGCCGCCTTTTGCGATTTGAGGAGTTGTTTTTGGGTGAGTGGTTTTACGGTCTTTTCTTTGGTTGTTGTTGTTTCTGTTGCGTCTTCGAGGTTGTCGTTGTCGTCTTCGTCGTCTTCTTCTGGTACGAAATCATCGGCGTCTTCGTCGTCTAGTTCGAAGCGGCCTTTGGAGGCAGCAGGTGCAGGTCTTGCGGCAATGGCGCTCGTCTTGTCGAGAGCTTCCTCGTCCTCCTCGTCGAAGTCGGCTTGCGAGTCGTCATCAGAGTCTTGATCCACTCGTCGTCGCTTGATCGATCGCGCGCCACGGCTTTCTTCCTGATCCTCCGAGTTGTAGCCAACGTCCTCCTCATCACTGAGCTCGTGGTCCAGAAATTCATTGCGCTTGCGACTGGTCATGATTGTGTTTCCTGGCGTATGTACAAAAGCAGATGTTATGTCAAAACCGTTGTTTTGCGAAAGAGCGATGATCAAAGTTGGGCATGTTTGGAAAAAAGTCCAGGGCTTTGGCGTTGCGCTATCGATAAGGATTTATGCAGATGTGCATAGTTGTGCCACACGACTCACAACTTCCTCCAGCGTTTGAGGACTGCTCTTCTCAGAAGAGTCTTCTCAATATCACAGAACACGACTTTGTCAAGATAAAAAAAAACGACGAGGTGATTATTTCAAGAGAATACTAGGCAAGATGCCTGGAGTTGCTATGGTATTTCAATGCTGTGAACGCTCTCAAGTCAGTCTTGCCTTTCCTCTAATAGTCTATAGAAGCCGAACACAATGGAGCAGCAATCTTTTGTGAGGAGAGTATCTGACAGCCGACATCAACGTTATGTGTAATGTTAGGTATCCTAATGGTGCTCAGTGGTGTTGACTGCGAACAAGTGAATCAAGACCAAAATGACAAGCAAAGAACAGCAGTATCGTCCAAATCAACAGCAACAAAACCAGCTCAGCATCCTACCCACCCAAGTGACCGCCCCGAAAAAGCTGTTTCTCTCGTCCTTGTGCTCATCACGAGCTCCGTCTTCATGGAGCTCCACCCATTCACCACCCCAAAGGCGAAGACAAGCATGACGTGTTCCCAATTTCCCACACTTACACGTGGGCATAGCAGGAACCGGGCCACCAAAAACAACAGCAGCGGTGATTGGGAGACATAAAGTGCAGCAAGGTTGAGCACGCACCCGAGCCTTGGAGAAACGAACACCGGCAGGGGCTATCTCGTGTGTGCAGGGTTGGGCGCAGCAGCAATGCGGGGCCATCTCGAGATAGGGGACGCCACGGCAGCATATATCGATCACCGGATGAACATGGCGGAGAGATGGATCTGCAGCAGATGAGGGCTCCGCTCTTGGATCTGGAGATAGCTCGCGGTAAGATCTTGAGGAGGTGTGAACTTCCGAAGAAGTAGAAGTGTCGGCTGCAGATGTGGTTGTCGTTGCCCAAGACTCCTCAACTGTGCCGGCGATAGGACCATCGGCATTGTTGCCCCAAGTGCTTTCTCCTGTCTCAGCATCGTTGGTAGTAGGAGGTTCTTGGCCCCCAGTTCCGTAGTCGTGACGAAGAGTTCTGCCTGCGCAGCGTGGACAGTAGATATGGTTGTACTCCCAGTATCCACCGCATTTGTCGCAATAGATGTGTCCTACATGGGCTGGATCAACTCCATCGAAGTTGTGGCGGCGGTCTTGGAAGCGCGTCAATGGGCGAGGAGAAGATTCCCTAGGTTTTTGCTCTCTTTCTGGCTCCGTCTCTGTCTCGGTGGTTGTGTCGAAGTCTGGGGCTACGGTGTAGTGAACGGGATGTTGCTTACGGAACGCTTCCATGAAGGGGACTGCGGTTTCCGACACCTCATGGTGGATGGTGGTCTGAGCGCTGTCGGAAGATTGAGGGCTGTTGTGGACAATCGCAGTAGCATTCCGGCTGGTTGAGGGTCGATTGGTGTCCATGTTCAAGTTTGGTGGAGCGCTGCGTCTGCGGCCAGCATCATAGGTCTTATTCAATGGCTCCGTGTCATCTGCACTGTGACTGCTGTAACGCCCGAAGCTAATGATCCTGAGGAAGCGACGGCGCAAAGAGCCTGGTGAACCTGAGGAAGGCATGGTTGGGTCTGTGAACTCAGTAATACTGGCCGAGGAACTGCAGAGAGGATACAAGATCTCCCAGATCTCCAATCGTGTTGCTCAATGTGCGGAGATGCGTGTATATGCTGCTGGCGGACTCATTGGGATATGGGCTAGACATGGTTGACTGGAAGTGTTGCCAGGTGTGAGTGAGATGTGTTGGACGATAGAATCTGTGCTAGAAACGGGATTTACTGAATGTGAGACTCTTCAACCAAAACACGAATTTGGTAAAAAGAACGGATGAATAGTGACAAAGAATCTTTGAATTGACCCGACCTACAGGCAAACAGCCCATACTTTTCGCTGGGTTTCTAAAATATGCAAATGAGTAAACATTACGCGTTCAATCATCGAACTCACACAGCGATGGCTGTGGCTTTGGACAAGGCCGCCATCGACGAGGTTCGTTCATTGTGCATCACACACATGGTCATACAGTCGACCAAATCCTTGGCTTCTTGAATGTTAGCATGACATCTTATGTCTCATAACAGTAATCGAAGACTCACCAGTCATCCTCCTCACAGAATCATCACCCTCGTCTCTGCCATTCATACGGGTATACATCAAGACAAGTTCGTTGCGCTCCTTGCGACATTTCTCGTACAAGCGCAAGCGTTCAGGAATCTGCTGTTTAGTGGTCCCAAGAGGAAGGAGTACAGCGACTGAGATTGCATCCTCAATAGCCATAGCTCCGCCCTGGCCCATGTCTTTCATCGTGTTAGCTTTGAGTTTCATGCACATACAAACAGGATGTCTTACATGGTTGGAAAGGGTGAGCAGCATCGCCGATGATAGCAGAAGGGCCATCACACCATTTAGGCAAAGTCTTCATGTCGTACATATCCCAGATCTTGAGACTGTCCCCAGAGTTCTCCATAGCAGCATGGACTGCGGGACAGAAGTCTTTGAAAGCACGAAGCATCAGATCTCTGTTTCCAGAAGTATTGTATGCTACTAATCATTAGTATGTCAACTCTGGTCTTGAGGTTGCTTCATAATACCATCTTCGCCGATCGAATCTGGATCCTGGAACTCCGATGAGGGAGCAAAAGCACACATGTTCATGATTTTGTCATCAGAGCATGGGTATGCCACCAAACGACGGTCTGGAGCCGACCATTCGACAAATGCACCAGGTGTCTCGATGGACACACGGTCTGTTCTGGGGTCGGCCAAAAGTGTCTCTTTCGGTACCAGCCATCGCATGGCTGATTTACCAACGGCGTATGGTTTGATGTCGCCAGAAATGAGCTTTCGTGTAAATGACTATCAGGAAATTAGTGGTGTGTTGCCGATATTATAAACAGCATGTGCTTACGTGAAGACCATCTGCACCCAGAAGGACGTCACCTTCGAATGTCTGTCCATCTTCAAGTGTTACACTGGCGTTGGAGATGTCAATGTCCGAGACCTTGCAGGCCAAATGAAGCTTGACAGGAACACCAGGTCTGGATGTTGATGTCGACTCAGACTTCAACTTGTTGTGAAGATCAACGCGATGTACAAGGTACCATTCCTATGATTGTCAGTCTACTGAGATGTGTCTGTTTGAACCCGACTTACTGTTTGCCAGTGGCTTCTGTCTTCCGGCCCAAATACTTTTGTGTGGATGAGATTACCACTTGAGTCGAAGCGACGCATCTGCGTGAATAATCAGTATTACGATTTTCACTTGACCATTTGATACACCCGCCTGTCTCAGGAGAGTTCCGCCGACCTCACTAGGGCGAATGTCCATCCATTCCAAGAGTGCTGTGGCATTTGGTGCCATATGCATAGCAGCGCCGGTCTCGACAGCGAATCGAGATCTTTCGAGCACCTATGCAGACGTGAGTGATAGTCCTTGCGATGAAAATTTGGACTGACCGTAACCACATGTCCCTGTTTTCGGAGTGCAAGCGCCGCAGTCAGCCCAGCAATGCCAGCTCCGATAATTGTAACCCTCAGCGGTTGTTGTTCCATGTCCACAGCCATAATGTCTCTTCAATCGAAAGAGTTTTCGTGAAAGATAGAGAGTCATGCGGATCCCAGGCCCCCCTCATTATATAGTAACCTAAAGTGACTTGTAACATTGCCGTGGTATGACAGCGGACTTCGGGTTTGAGGTGCAACCGAAATGCGCGAGCATGCACATTGAAAGTGATCGACGTCGTGATGATCCATTCATAGATTAGGCTTCGGCGACAAGCCACTCCCGCTCTCCCGAGGAACCCTGAAAACAGCTCTCTTTTAGAGCACTGTGCGAATATTTCACTCTGTGTCCGGATCTTGAGAGTCCGCTTGCCGAACGTCCTTCATATTTAGAGTCAGTTTGTGAAAACGAGCATAAGATGTAGAAGATTGGTGCCTTTGCATGGAATATCGAGGTGCCGTTCTCGGCTCAAGCTTTCGGAGATCCGATATTAAGCTTGGCCAAATGCGGAGTGTATGGGCTTGTGTTGCTCGAAGATGCTTGCATATAAATCTAGGTGCGAGCAATCTACTGGAAAACATGGACATGTAGTGGATAAAGTGCGACCAACATGCATCGCGCGTTCGCTCACGAATTGATGCACTAATGATTGACGACCATCAAGAAGAGAGGGCTGGTATTAAGATTAAAATATTGTAGGGTAACGAAAGCTTCGTAAAGTCTATCCCCAGCATGTCTTGAGCAAATAGACAGCCTGTGTATTCGAGCGACCATGTCGGGTCCGATGCATCCAAGCCAGAGATAGGTAGCGCAATCTAATGATGTTGTTTGGTCGTGACCATGTTGGCATTGAGATGAGCAATGTCTGTAGTCGAAAAGAGCTCAAGAATAAGTCGGTCGTGAAGGCGGAGGAGGAGGGCGTAAAAACGGTTGCGAAGCAGTGGACCTCAAGGGAGGTGGACCAGTATGAAGGCCGGCGGCACTAGCGGTTCGGCTTCCTGGCGCAGTAGAAGGCACAGGCGAGACCCCAAGGCGTGCGCGAGGCTTCTTGGCCTTGTTGCTTCTGCCACGAGAGGCGAACATGTCTTCAGGGATGTCGTTCCAGTTGTCTTGTGTGTTGTCGCTGGCTGTGGCGATCTTGGGCATGCCGTTCGGTGACCTTGGAGCGTTTTGTGGCGATTTGGGTGGCTTGCTGGAGTCGTCGTTGACAATGTGGGCAGCACCCTTGTTGACCAGCAACGCAGCGTCCTCGGATCTCAATTCGAGAGGGTTGTATTGCTCAAGAGCTTGCGATGCGCCGTCAATGCCGTGCTTGCGCTGGATGTGTGCGATGGTCTGGACATCGTAGACCATGAATCTGCCGCTGGTCAAAGTAATGCGGAAGGGCTCGGGGACGTTGTTTTCGGCCATGTTGGTGAACCAAGACGGTCGTCAAAGTCTACGTGCAAAATGTCAGTACATGAACGAACCGAGGAACACGTGGTGGGAACGGAGTCATGTCTCGGAGACAAGAGCATGGCATCGATCTTCGTCATAGGACCACAAGGACCTCTAATGATTGCCAGGATGTGTAGAATCATGTTCTGATGATTGCAGCGATAGTGAGGGATTGTTCCCGACGTACCTTGAAGAAGAAGATAAATTGGCGGGAGTGTTTATTCAACCCATGATGCTGTTTCCCTTGCAAAGGGTGAAGAAAGGTAAATCCTGCGTGAATGCGACGCCGTTTCGACACAACACGAGTTTGATTGGTTTGACGGACTTGCACGGACATTGGAGAGCTGAATAACCGCCAGTATTCTGTTCGCTCTACCTTGTATCTTTGAAGATCCACACTCGGTACTGAGAACATTCTGCCAGGATCAGCATGAACATCCTTGTATTGCTGTTCTTCGTTTTCTTCCTACCCCTCGTTGCACTGTTAGGTAGGCTATTCATGCCGTAACCTTGATCGGACTTCTCTAACATGATGTAGTGTGGTTTGCACTATCCAGCTGCCTCGGCGACAATGTTCGAGCTCGAATTGGAGGTACCACTATCAACCCGAGGCACGGTGCGTACGGCCGAACATACGCAAGAAACCTCCCCTCATATCCTGGAGCCGCGGGATCTGAGGCCATCGAGATGGAAGACATGCTACACAACGACAAGTGGGGACCTAACGACTCGGACGATGAGCCTTGAAAACTATTCTATATCTTTTACGCTCTAAAACTCTATGTCGACCTTGGTGGCCTTGCCTAGTGCTCCTCCTTCAGCGTTGCCCTGCTGTGCCTCGGTATCTCCTTCTGCTGGCGGCAGACTGAAGGGCTTGATGACGAACCTTCGTCTGCTCACAGTAAAGGCCAGATCGTCACCAACACCAGCAGCTGCTCCACCACCACCACGCTCAGTTGTGACAGGTAGCTTGTGCAGCTTTAGCATTCCCTGTGGCTGTTCGTCTGTTGCTCTTGCACCACCACTCTCGGCCAAGCTGTTTGCAGCGTCCATCAGATGAGGGAAAGGAGTCAGTTCGAGCACGCCGTCTGAAAGAGTTTCGGCCCAGCGGACGAGAGCACTAGGACGGTGATATAGCTCTAGTGGAAGTGTGATCATGGCAGTAAGACGGCCGGGGTATTGTCTAAGCAACGAGCGCAGTGAGTGCATGAATTGGAGCAATTGTTCTGGTGCACCGGCTGAAGGGGGGTAGAGAGCAGGAGAAAGGAGAGAAGGTATCACTAGTCGGTGTATCGTGTGAGGTGGAGAAGTGCTCAATCGCTGGGCAAGGTTCTGTAGAATGGCAGGCAGTGGCGATTGAGGGGAGATGGCGATGTGGTTGATGTCTGCTTCGGCAGGCACAACAAGACGCTTCGCGAGGTCAAATGTGTGGCAGAAAGCCAACGACTGTTGTTCCTCTTGCTGGTCGACATTCTGAACAGGGGCAGGGCCGCGTTGGGGAACGACTGCGAAGCAGTCAGAATATTTTTTCCTACAAGGTCTATGTATCGTTGTTCACCTCTACTGCCTCGGTCGGCATCTACCTGGCCTAGCCTCTCATATCTCCACGCAATCTTCATCTTCTTCTCATCGCTTTTTGCTTGTTTTTGAGCCTCTGCTGCCTCGGCGTCTCCAACCAGACCTGGCAGATCCTTGATCCATTGCTCACCGGCACCAACGAGATGCACAGTGTGGCTCTGGATGATTCCCTCGGCAGCATAGTATCGCAACAGAGCACCCGCAAAGTCCGTAGTTCCACTCTCTTCAATCAATAGCGATGATCCAAGCGCCAATCCCGCATGACCGCCTAGCAAGCTGTCGAGCGAGTAAGCTCCTGTTGACGTCGTAGATTGTCCGGTCAAGGGCGATGGCCGTATGCCTGAAGCTGTCGGCGCAGGAGCGCTGTTTGTTTCTGCTGGGGCATCTCCTGAAGGCGATGTGGCGGGGGCTCTCTGGACACCAATATTGCGCTTTCGGAAGGACATGTTGTAGATGGGCCTTTTCTACGGATGCATCTGATGTTGTGAACAACCACGACTTTGAGATTTTGCGCTCGGCCCGAAAATGCGGAGCTTATCTCTTATCGCTCCGTCACCTCTCTATTCCTCAGTACTGTCACTTTTCTTTCAGCGACAGCTGCTGGCTGGGATCCTTCGAACTCGTAAATCACGACTGCTGTTGCTGTGCCATACTCCGCAAGCACACTCATACTGTACCAGGAACGCTTCCCATAATTGTCACCTCTGGCAGGCTTCGCCACTTGTCTGTGAAAATTCTTGAGGCCGGATGATGGTGTGGCTGCTTCGTTGATCTCCTCCTTTGGGAACAACGTTAAGCTTTAATTCAAGCCTACTCACAAGACCGCCATCCCCGGAACTCCCCATACTGCTGGCGTGAGCCACGCTGTCAGTTTTCAGGTCCCCTGTCTCAATGACTGACACAGGTGGAGGCGATGCAACTGTATGGCTGGCGGATGGTGCAAGCCGCGGCGTCGCTAAGCTTTACCAACATGGCAGGTGCGAGACACACATGATCCCCGCCTGTCCGTTAGACCCTCGAACTCGTGGTTGGTTCTTTCCATGTTATGGTTGGGCGCTTTCTTAAGATTTTCTGGCCCTTGGCCAATCATCTCGTCGCAGTTTGCAATCCAAAGACTTCGTCCCTGTTCATCAACAGGTGCGACAGCGTGCCGAGGGACGATCTGGGGGATCATCCTTGATCAACACCCTTTTCGTCGTGTTTCTCCGCATTCGTCTGGGAAGTCCGGACTCGACTGTTGCACTCTATGGTTGGTTACCACACTCTGCGACATCTGTACCCAATCGTCAAGTGTGTTTCGGCCGCAAGCCATGTCGTCTGTCTTTTGAATTCGACAAGATGCCTCGGTGCTTGTCTCTGGGAGGAAGATATATAAACAAGATCGGATCTCCTTACTCACACGTATCCCAAGACATTCATCCTTACTCATCACCATCATGAAGACACTACAAATCACATCTATTCTGGCTGTTGCCTATGCAGGCCTCACTGCCGCCTACCCCAACATTCTTGCCGAACTGGAATCACAGAAGAAGGCTTCTTCGCTAAAGAAGAGGGTCCTCTTCGACCCAGTGGCTCAGAAGATCGATGTCTCTGGTTCTCACGCTTTCACTGCTCCTGGCAATGGAGACCAACGCGGTCCTTGCCCAGGACTGAATGCATTGGCCAACCACAACTACCTCCCACACAACGGTGTTGGCACAATCGACCAGTTCATCGCTGCCACGACCAAGGTCTTCGGCATGGGTGCTGATCTCGCTCTCATTCTTGCTGTCTACGGAGCCGCGATCGACGGCAACCTTGTTTCGTGGAGCATTGGAGGCCCAACACCAAACGTTCCTTCAATCAACCTTCTCGGACAGCCTCAGGGTATCAGTGGCTCTCACAACAAGTATGAGGGCGATGCGTCACCAACCAGAGGTGATCTATACATTGAGTAAGTTTATTGCAAACCTCTGGACCGAGGTTCAACACTAACATGTTTTCCAGTGGTCAGGACTACCTCCTGAAGATGGAGAACTTCCAAGCTCTTTACGACGCTGGCAAGGCAGCCGACAACTACGATCTTCAGCTCTTGACCGACCGTAGAGCCGCCAGATTCAAGCAGAACATTGAGACCAACCCTTACTTCTTTAACGCACCCTTCTCTGGTGTTATTGCTCAACCTGCAGCGTGGAGCTTTATCTACCGTTTCATGGGCAACAAGTCTGCCGAGTATCCTTCAGGCAAGCTTAACGGCGAGGTCCTCAAGTCCTTCTACGCCATTACTGGTGACGACGGCAACTTCAAATACACCCCTGGCAACGAGCGAATTCCCGAGAACTGGTACACCCGTAACGCTCTCGACCCCTACGATGTTCTCGCTCTCCAGATCGATACCGATGCTCAGCTCCTCCAGCACCTCGAGTTCGGAAGCATCGGTGGTAACACTGGTACTCCCAACAGCTTTGTTGGTGTTGATCCTGAGATCCTGACTGACGGTGTTTTCAATGCTGCCACTCTGACTCAAGGCAACAACCTCATGTGTTACGGCCTGCAGCTTGCCGTACAAGAACTTCCCGACTTGCTCTCTGGCCTGGTTACCGATCTCGCCTCCGCAGTCAACAAAGTCAGCTCTGCCTTTGGCAACGCTACTCAGAAGCTTGGGTGCCCTGAGCTTACCAAGATCAACCAGGACCAGTTCAACCAGTACCCTGGTTACACCAAGCTGAAGTCTGATGGCACCTACTAGATTGTCCCTGGCGGATGATTTGTTTTATGAATGTACGATATATATTTTACTTAGTCAAAGATATGAATGCAACTTCTTGACGACCATTATGTTCTTCCATTCGCTGTGCTTTCTGAAATAACATGCTGGTGTCTGTTCATGTACAGTAGATCCGCATGGCGCTAGTCGAACAAGCACAACGCACGAAGTCACTCCGTCGACAAGCAACGCAAACTCAGTCTGCCTCGCACCTTCTCTTCCAACTTCCTGTGTTGTGAGTGAATGGCCAAATGCACCCGAAACCAAGATCAAATTGAGAAGTAGGGTAATCATGCACATTCCTTTCAACTCGCATTGCATTTGGATCGACAGCTTCATTAAACAAATCCACATTTGCATGACTACACACGATACCCCTTAGTTAACATCCTCTTCTCTTCGAATACAAACCACAAACCTCTCTCTCCAATCTCCAAACCTCGGGAGCTCTGCCAACATCATCATCCCTCTTCCTCACTTCGCACCCAAAGCCAAGTCAAAAGACTTTACAGTAACACTCCCACCCAACCCTTGCTCAGCGAAATTAAAAATACCAAACTTATACCCAATAAAAAAGTAATAGGTCGTATTCATCGTATAAGGCGTACCCAATGTCTTAAAACTCTTCCCATCAGTGCTGTAGCTGAAAACACCCTGATGGGTTCCAGCGGGCTTGATATCAGCGTGCAGGCGTAACCACACATTTGTCGTTTTTGCGGGCAAGGAGGCGGAGGTTTCGAGACGGCCGGTGGAGAGGGTGTTCCGGTTTGCACCGAGGGTTAGGTCGCGTTGGAGGATTATGAGACCATTGCGGATGCCGATGTAGGCGGAATTGTCGCGGAAGAGGGACAGGCCTGCTTGGTCGGTGGATGTCATTTGTGAGATGTCTAATTGGATTGTCGCTGTACTGTCTGGGCCCAAGATACGATGCGTGAGTGTGTTTTTGGCGTGGTAGAGATCTTTGGTCACGGAAGCTGTTTTCAACACCAATCCACCTCCAGCGGCGAAGGAGAATTTTGACGTGTCTGGGTTGTGGTTCCATTCCCATTGCGGGCCTAGTTTGCCAGAGGAAAAAGTATCGGTGCCCGTGGTGGATTTCACAGGTGCGGGGGTTACGGGGTAGGGATTTGCGATCGCGAAACCATTTGTTGCTTTGAGGGATGGCCAGCCTTGAGAGTCGAAGACGAAGGGCGCAAGGGCAGGGCTGCGGCCTCCCGGGTATGCGTCAATGAACGACAAATAGTACCAATCTCCATTAGGCGTATCGACGACAGAGCCTTGATGGGGGTTTCCAGAGCCTTGGATTCCACTGGCCGAGGCCTTTGTGAAAATCTTGAATTCGTAGGGGCCGAGGGGGCCGGAGTTAGATTTTAGGACGTATTCGTTGGAGGCGGGTTGGGTGACGAAGATGTAATAGCGGTTGTCGATTTTCTTCATGTGGGAGCCTTCGATCGTGATGCTAGAAGAGTAGACTTGGGTGGTGGACTTTTGGGAAAAGTCGTTGTTGAGTTGAGCTACACTGATCTTGGTGTTACCGTACTGTAGAAGCGAAGTCAGTCTTTGACTATTTAGAAGATAGAATAACGCTCAACATACAGCAACATAGATGTTCTGACCGTCAAACAGCATGCCGCAGTCATAGTAGCAAGTACCGATCTCGCCAACCTTGCTCCAAGTACCAGCAGGGTCACTGGCCTTGTAGATGTAGGTCGTCTTGAAATCGACACAGCCAATCAAGTAGAAAGTGTTGTCATACTCGCGGTACTGCATGGAGGAAGCCCAGATACCGCGGACGTAGGCTTGCTTGCCATCGGCCAAGTCGTAAGCAGTGTCCTTGAAGTCAAGTCTCGGGACAGAGTGTCCGATAAACTCCCAGTTGACAAGGTCACCAGATCTGAGAATGGGAGCTCCAGGTGAGAACGACATGGTTGAAGCTGAATAGTAGTATTGGTTGCCCTTGCGGAAGACATCGATATCTGCAAGATCATACCAAAGAACAGGGTTGGTGTATGTCTGTTGTGCGAGAGCACTACCAACAGCGGACAAAGCCGCGAGGACAGTTGAGAACTTCATCTTGGATCCGGTCCAGGAGGATTGAAGATTCTGCTCGAAGAGATCCTAGATTCAGTGTGTGGAGACATGGCCTTTATAGCTACAGTCGAAGAAATGTCGTGACTGCTAAACCAACTCTAGCGTCACATCGCTTACAGGCCTCGAGAGGGGTTGCAGCATCTCGCAATACTTAAGTACAGGTGTCGATACCCTTCGGGTGCGGCTAAAGTCCAACGAAAGTATACCCGATGATGTTGATCAATGAAACGAGAGATCGTCCCTAAATAGTAGGTTTGTCCCCTACCTTTTGTGGCCCAGACTTTGTCCACCAGCGGCTGGATGGGAATGGGGGTCTACGATTGATGGATAATACGAACACCTCTGAGGGTTGAAACGAGCCTGAAACGACTTATATTAGTGGTGGCTGCATGCCTTTGTTTAAGGAAAGTTGAGGTGAGGTCAAAAGAAGCGGCTTACCCGTGCTCGCCCGAGAGCCAAAACGAGCGATGCTCACCCCGCAACTGTGACCATTATGCGAGTCGTGATGGGTCTTTCTACATGCTACAGGTAATGTACATTTCTATTGAGGTCTATGATCATGAACAGCTCCTTCTACTTCCTCCTCTTATTCTTGTTCTTGTTCTTGTTCTTCTCCCTCTGCCCTGCTCCCTGACCTTGAATCGGATGAGCTTTTGTGGACTCCTGGCATCCTCTTGTACTGCCCTCTCTTAGCAGGCGGCTCAGGGAGAGGTAGGTTCCAGATGTGTTCCCAACCATCGACATTGAATTCTAGCGGTCCTGGTAATTCACCAACCCTGGCTGGCTTGCCTTCGCCAGGTTCTGGGAGGCAGATCCACTGCCTGATGCAGCCGGGAATATCTTCCTTGCTATGACTGATCGTCAACAATGCCTGTCTGTCCTCCAACCCGCCAAAGTTGACCATGTCATTGTCTGTTTGCAAGCTCTTGACAAACCTGGTGCCAGCGGAATTTGCCTGACTCTTGCCCTTGAATTGTATCTTCTCACCATGAGATAGGAAGAGCAAACATTTATCGCGGACATGCTTGTCCATACCACTCAAAGCTTCATCCAAGATGACGAGGTCTGGATTGGAGACTATTGCTCGAAGGAACAAAATCAAGCGTTGCGAGCTGAAGGACAGGTCTCTGAAAGTCGTACTGTCTGCCCAGTCGAGGTCGTTGTTGCGGACGAGCAAGCCCTCCAGTCTGGTCCTCATGTCGCCACTGCGGCGCCAGTTGCCACGCATGCAGCTATTTAAGATGATTTGGAGCTCGCTGATACCAGTTGGTGATAGCTCTGGAGCGAACCAACGCAGGAAGGCGTCAACTCGGCAATCGTGTTGATGCGTCAATCGCGGCTTTGAAAGGGGTGTATCGGCCCACGCACTCTCTAGCACGCGACGAACCGACAGGTGTTTGGGAAAATATGTGTGGACTTCAGGGGAGCTGTGTCCTATGCGGGACTGAAGCTCGAAGATGCTGATTCCGAGCTCGCCCGGAGAGGGAATGCGAGAGCGCCCGAAAAGCTTGATAGGGAGACCGTAGGTTTGAGGATGGTCTGAGGTGATCAGTGACAGAAGAGTGGTCTTGCCCGAACCATTTGGACCAAAGACACCCCAGCGCTCACCACGACGAATGTTCCACCATAGACCATCTTTTTGGGTACCATCAACGGACTCGGACCAATCGCCCAAGACTGTCCGTCTTGTTGGCTTGTCATTTGCACTGTAAGATACTTTGACGCCCTGCATCTCGACTAAAGGTTCGCCAGCCGGAAGTGGAGAATGTGTGAAGTGAAATGCATCACGAGACAGATTACGCTCGCTTTGCTTAGCTCTGATGCCACGTGGACGAGGCTTTAAATTCGAGCGAAAAGCCTGCCAGGTAAGACGAGCCTCTCCTGCCTTGACACCAGTCTGAGGAATAGACAGGAAGACCTTTTCCCTGTCGCCATGTAGCAAAACCTTGTTCCCCGGACTGATAAACAGTACATGAGTGATCCAATCAGGTATCTCGTCTTCAGGGCGAAGAGAGAGAATGACGCGTGGGTTGTTATTCTGGGCCAAATCCTGGAGGAATGAGGAGATTGAGAGTTGAGTTCTGGGATCCAGGCCCATAAACGGACCGTCGAGCAAGAGGAGTTCGGGCTTGGCTAGCAATGCTTTCGCGATGCGAGCCCTACGAGTCTGACCATTGCTGAGGTTGCTGACAGGTAGTTGTAGAAGTGGCTCCAAATTCAGATCCACAACGATCTTTGCCAACAACTGCGTGTCCACGGAGTCCTCCTTCTCCAAAGCATTCAGCTCAGTATTTCCCTCGAGATAATCCAGTAGAGACCAATCCGTGACTTCACGATGTGATTCGTAGCGCGAGCTCAGATAAGCGCCTTTGACAGCAGTCCCGCCTAGACCGTCCCTCTCTGCATCGAAGCCAACATAGCTGATGGCGTGTTCCGGTAAAGTTTTGCGCCAGATCAAGTAGGGATATGAGCGAGCGTCGGGCGGTGTGCAGAGGTACCTGCCATTCAAGACTTGTAAGAAACCAGTACGGGCAGACGAGGAGGAACTGACGACAGCCCAGCACTCGCCTGACGTTGGCAGGGTAAAATTTAGGTCGCGGAAGATGGGCGTCGCATCTTTCCGGTCCGGATTGTCTTTGTATATTGTCGCCTTGTCCAGGCGCACAACAGGCTTCACGCTGGCATAGTTGGATGCCAGTGATTTACGGCAGGCATTGAATAGGTGGCCAGATGGTCGACGGCGCAGTTGCGCTCTGAACATGATGAATTGTCCTCGAAGTTGTCAGCTGCGCCGCCGTCCAGAAATTCCATCGCCAAGCCAGTCAAAAGCCGATCCCTGACGTTGCTCCGAGGGCTCGCATGCGCCTTCCTGTTTTTAACCTTCGCTCCCGTGCCTTCCTCGACTCCGCACCTCGTCGGCTCTCGGTCATAGCCCTCTATCAAGTATCAACTCGAGCTTAAGGGCAAGATAGCCACAGTGAACAACTCCTACGTCGCGCACCCATTCATCCTGGCCATACTCACATCGCTTCTACCTGTGAACCATGTTTCCAGCTCTTCAACCGTCCAGGCCAAAGGCAAGCAAGCGACGAAGATACCATAAGTCCAATCGCTGACTTTGACCAGTATCCGCCTTCGCAAGCTCCGTCGCGGCCAAATTTCCAACAGGCTCGAAGCGTATCGCATGACAATTCGAAACCTCAGAGTCAGATCGAAGCTATGCCTCCACAGATGCCTCCGGCCTCCCAACCACAATCATACAATCCTGCAACTTGTCATCCAGTATTCTTCTCAACTTCTTACCATAAACCACCCTTTTCTCTACCACTTGTACCCTCCTCTGGCTTCCATCCTTCGGCAACAGGCTATGTCTTCAATTCAAACAGACCCACGCCTCTGACCAAGCTTTGACCTCTTCGTTTCTTGACAACGGCATCACATTATCACCGCAAACGTTACAATAATGTGCAAATTTATCAACCAACTGCCTATGATATCCCTCTATCAGAAGCTGTCGGGCTTCTGCCATGTCTTTGAATGATACTGGAAACCTATGAGGGCATACCAGTAGGATCCCTGGCTCAACGCCTCAACGACAACTGAGATTGTCCATGAGTCTCATGGAGATACCAAGAAGTAAACGCGAGAGTGCGCTGCTTTCTGATTGGCATCTCATGTACAATGTAGCCCGAAAGTGAGACAGTGCATATCATCTTCCGCGATTACATGATGGAGAGTTCTGAAGATATCTACTCGATGCGATCTCGACAGGAACGAAAGTGGTTTTGCGATTACCAAAAGGTGGAGATGCTTCAGCAGGTCTTCAAAGAATATGTAGCTGACATAGGAAGTATTGCTATATTGCACTTCAATTCTCATCAACCATACAAGTACCGACTTGCTAATCGGCAGTTTTTTGGTCAACAGATCTGATCTGAATAAGCCGGGTAACTCGATCCGAATCGTGGAGGGCGTTTTGCAAGGTGACGCTCACATCGACGTCATAACGCGGCACGGACGAGAAACACCACTCAAATCGTTCTCAAATCAGACTAAGGAATGTCAATAAATGTTGGTCCTCGCCGGTTTGTCTGTAAGAATTGGACGTGCTTTTGAGCCTCTAGGATTGTATCATGTCTTCCAAGGAAAACTCACGAGAAAGACCGAGTGACAACTCGCAGCAAGATGGCGACTCAGAGGAGAAGGGTGAAGAGGAAAAACCTAAGCCGGTCGGAATCTTTTCACCAGAACTCAAGGATGTGAAGAAAGAGATTTTGAAGAAGTGGTGTTTGACTACTGTTACACTGATGGCTGCAATTATGGCGGTGTTGTCTCTTTGTAAGTCGTAGCCCCTGAGCACCAAATATCCCAAAATCTGACCTTTTTCAGACTGGGCATCACTGTTCCACGCAGAGGCGAACTTGTCTTCATTGGTTGTTTATGTTGTGGACTTTGATGGCCAAGGTGCTCCTTACAATACATCTGGTATTGAGCCAATTGTCGGACCCATCGTGCAAGGTCTTGCCCGTACCCAAGTCGCCTCAGATACACCCACCCTTGGATGGGGTCCTCTACCTGGATCCGCCTTCAACTACGACCCGATTGCTGTACGACAGGCGGTGTACAACTTTGATGCCTGGGCTGCTATCATCATCATGCCTAACGCAACTCAGCAACTTTACAACGCCGTCCAAACTGGCAACACCAGTTACGATCCTATGGGTGCATGCCAACTTGTCTATCAGTCTGCACGCGACGACACCAATTACTATGACTTCATGTTGCCTCTACTCTCGCAGTTTCAGACAGAAGCAACCTCAATGGTTGGCCAGCAATGGGCTAGAATGGTTCTCCAAAACGCCACCACAAATCAGACCCTCGCACGCAACATTGCCAATGTGCCTCAGGCTGTCTCTCCAGCGATTGGGTTCTCTGAATACGATCTCAGGCCTTTCTATCCGTATACCGCGATCCCGGCCACGACGATCGGTCTGATCTATCTTATCATTTTGAGTTTCTTCTCCTTCGCTTTCTATTTACCAATCTGGTTCAAATTTCTTAATCCGCAGGGACATCCGCCTCTCCGCTTTGTCGAGTTCATTGCCCTTCGTTGGGGTGGCACTGTACTCGCATACTTATTCCTCTCATTGGCCTACTCTTTGGTTTCGCTGGCGTTCCAGATCAACTTCTCAGGAGGCAACCCAGTCACCTCGGAAACCGAAGTTACACAGATCGCCTACGGCAATCCAGATGCTTATGGACATGGAACCTTCCCAGTTTACTGGATGCTGAATTTCGTCGGCATGTGCGCTCTCGGTCTTGCTAGTGAGAACGTGGCTATGGTGGTTGGACAACCATGGACTGGTCTATGGCTCATCTTCGTAAGTTTTCGCTCGGTGATACTCATATCTTCTCACAGTGCTAACAAAGAGCAGTGGGTCATCACCAATGTAACCACATCTTTCTACGATATTGACCTCGAACCTGCATTCTTCAGATGGGGCTATGCTTGGCCACTACACAACATCGTTGAGGGAAGCAGGCAAATTCTTTTCGGCCTGCATTCTCGTATTGGACTCAACTTTGGCATCTTGTTCGCTTGGGCGGCTATCAACTCAGCCGTGGTAAGTTCTCATCTTACAGACATGAAAAGTGTACAGTCACTGACGTTCATCACAGTTCCCTCTCGCATGTTGGTTCCTCATGTACAAGCGCAAGCATGAGATCCATGAATACTGGGCTTGATTGAACCACCAGCAGATGATGGAAGGTAGAAGATTTTCAGCTTTAAAATCTAACGACATACTCATCAACCCATAGAAACCTTCGTTAATGTAATATATTTTGATAATGAAATCCACTCTCACGAAAACTCTTACACACCTGCTCTCTCTCACCGTCGATGGTTCATTTCTCAACTCTACCATTACCATTGCCACCCCAACTTAGTATGCTGCCCAGTATCAACACATGTCAGGCAATTTACCTGCCGACAGTCAGCAGAGAGCATCGGAGCGTGCTGAGTCTCGCGAGGCCGAATCAACCGTGCCGTAACTTTACCGATCACTCGTCCCTAGTATCGGTGCGATTCTTCTGTTCACTCGCTGGAAACTGTCTTAATCGTAACAATCTGACTTCTCTGGAGGAGAGTGTCGACTCAATGGACCTTCCGGAAGAACATTTTACACTTGAACATTGTGTTTTCCGAGAGGTTGTGGTCGCTCTCCCTTTTCGGACTTTGGAGCATGGAATTTCTCGAGGTAAACTTGAAGCGATCCCAAAGCAACACGCCCCGGAGATCGGCCGCGTAGTCCATGTGGCTCTGTAAACTTCCACGACCGATCTTATGCTTATACATATGATGGAGTGAATATGAAAATGAGGTCTTTGCATGAGAGCATCAGAGAAGAAGTCCTCTGGTGGTGCAAAAACAGGCGATGTTCATGCACGAGCCAACCTCGGTACGAGACTCCACATTCGAGTGCAGGAAACCCCACACTCATCCCACCTCCTCGCTCCGACCTTTCCACCTTTCTACCAAGCCCTAACTCTCATTTTCGTTCTCGAAAAATTCTATAGGCCTCAGTCGTGTTCGATCAGACAGAAATTTCCGCCCGATCGCTGGTATCGGACGATCTCAATGGCCTTCGTGCCGTCTTCCACGTGAGAACTCTGCATACTCAAGGGTGCTCGGTAGATTGATCCCATGTCTCTACATTATGGATCTGCATTTCCCCTCATTTCCTTGCCTTCCCGCCACTTTACACATCCACCGTGCACCTATTTTTCCGTCTCGTCTGTCGTGCAGGTTCGCATGAATGATGTGGGTAAAGTGTCATTCTTCCGTGCTAAGACTCTATTCACACGAGATATGATGCTGCATTCAGTTAGGCGAGCATGACATCTATGGCGGCATGGCTTGGCTTATGGAGCAGACAGCATTGTGATAAGTCCCAGCCATGCCCTGACATTTTTAACTTGTTTCTGAGCATCTGTTGTTGCGAGGCCTTTAGACCATCAGACATCATGAAAGGACTGTTCAAGAGCTTAACGCTCTCGTTACCATTGAGTCTTGCCGCTCTCTCCAGCGCACAGGAAGCTCAATGGCCTCTTCGAAGCAACGGTCTCACTGAGTTGGTGGAGTGGGACCACTACAGTTTCAAGGTTAATGGCGAACGCTTGTTCATCTGGTCAGGAGAGGTATCTACGCATCGCCAACAAGATGTTCATGCAATTTACTAAGCGATCTCAATAGATGCACTACTGGAGAATCCCGGTCCCCGAACTCTGGGTTGATGTCTTGCACAAGGTCAAGGCTGCTGGGTGAGTCGAGTCTCCAAGACTTACAATGTTTCGACTGACACATTTAGTTTCAACGCAGTCTCATTCTACTCTCATTGGTAAGCAGGACACGAAGAGAGACTTCTCTTGAATTGGAGACTCATTAATTGCAGGGGATACCACGCTCCGCGTGACGGTATTGTAGACTTCGAATCTGGTGCCCACAACATCACAAGCTTGTTCGAGACATGCAAATCTCTGGGTCTATACATATTCTACCGCCCTGGACCCTATATTAACGCCGAAAGTACTGGCGGTGGTTTCCCAGGCTGGGTCACAACTGGTGCTTATGGCTCCCTTCGCAATAACGACACGAGATACACCGAAGCCTGGAAACCCTATATTGAGACTGTCAACGGTATCATCGCCGAGCACTCTATTGTCAATGGTGGAAACGTAATTTTCTACCAGGTTGAGAATGAGTATGGTTACCAATGGACCAACACCGCCCAGAGAACTCCTAATGAGACCGCCATCCACTACATGGAGCTTCTCGAGACTGTTGCAAACGACACTGGTATCAACATGCCTACCGTACACAACAACCCCAACCTTGGTAGCAAGTCTTGGAGCATGGACTACGATATCAACGACGTTGGTGGTGACACTTGGCTTTATGCAGTGGATAACTACCCTTCTTGCTGGAGTTGCAACCTTCAAGAGTGTAGTTCTACCAACTCTCCTGCCCCTGACTTCACGGTCCTCGACTACTACACTCATTTCCAGGAGACTGCTCCTGGAGATCCTTCTTTCTTCGCAGAATTCCAGGGAGGAAGTTATAATCCGTGGGATGGCCCCGCGGGTGGATGCAGAAATAACACTGGGCCCGATTGGGTGAATGTGTTCTACAGAAATAACATTGCTCAAAAGGTCACTGCTCATAACATGTACATGTTGTACGGAGGGTAAGTTTTCATGATCTATCTACCTCTTGTCGTCAATACTGACACCCTCATTGCACCAATGTTGGTCAATTAGCCTTCCCTTTGGTTGGAACTAGTTACGACTATTCCGCACCTATCCAGGAGGACCGCCTGATTGGCGACAAGTACTCCGAGACGAAACTGCTTGGATACTTCATCCGCTCCGCTAAGGACCTCCCTCTGATCGAGAGAGGTATCAACGGCACAAACCTCACCACGAGCTCCAACGTATTCACTCAGGTCCTTTACAACGTCGAGAACAATGCTCAGTTCTATGTTGTAAGACACGCCAACACCACTTTGCAGACTTCTCTCTCCTTCAAGCAGAACATGACCACCTCTCTTGGACACTTCCAGGTGCCTCAGCATGCCGCTGACATCCGTATCAACGGAAGAGAATCCAAGATTCTTGTTTCCGACTACAATGCCGGAGAACAGAAGATCATCTACTCTACCGCTGAAGTTCTGGCTGTCTCAATCCAAAATGGCAAGCCCATCATCGTCTTCTGGGTTCCTACTGGCGAGAGCGGTGAATTCTACCTTAAGGGTGCTCAAAACGGTAACGTCAAGCAATGCAATGGCTGCTCCAGTGTTGGCTTCTACCATACCAAAGATGGCGTCATTACCAGCTTCGCTCAGGGTTCTGGTATGAGCGTCTTCCAGTATGGTAACGGTGTCACTGCCATCATTGTGGACAGAACCTATGCTTACAAGCTGTGGCACCCTACCTTAACTAACGACCCTCATGTTCCTCTTGACAAGACTGCATTGGTCACCGGCCCATACCTTGTCCGTACAGCAGCTGTCACGGGAGACACTCTCGCCCTAGTCGGTGATTACAACGGAACTACTCCTCTCGAAGTCTTTGCTGCAGGTGTCAAGAAGGTCACTTTTAACGGCGAAAGCGTCTCTGTCAAGGCCTCGGGCTACGGCAGTTTGAAAGGAGAGCTTTCTCACGACAAAGTTACTGTTCAGTCGCTAAGTGCCGCACTTCCTAAGTTGTCGCGATGGAAGGTTGCTGATGGTCTTCCTGAGCGTGAGGCCAGTTACGACGACTCAAAGTGGGTCAATGCCAACCACACTACCACACCTCACTGGAATAAGCCTGCCACCGACCACATTCTTTATGCCGACGAGTACGGTTTCCATGGCGGTAACCTCCTCTGGCGTGGACGCTTCAATGGCACAAGTAGTGGTGCTTTCCTCAATGTCATTGGTGGTACTGGTAGTGGTTGGTCTGCTTGGCTGAACGGCAAGTTTGTCGGATCAACATTCGGTGACATCAAGCTCTCCCAGACAAACCAGACTCTCGTGTTTGGTGATGCGGTCAAAGCTGGAGAAAACGTTCTTCTCGTCATTCAAGACCACATGGGCAAGGACCAGACTACTGGTGCCATCAATCCTCGAGGTATCCTCAACGCTACCTTGGCCGACGGTGCGAACTTCTCTTCGTGGAAGATCGCTGGTAAGGCTGGTGGTGGTGCCAACATCGACCCCGTTCGTGGTCCTTACAACGAAGGTGGTCTTCACGCTGAGCGTCTCGGCTGGCACTTGCCCGGCTTCGATGACAGCAAGTGGGCTTCTGGCTCTCCTTCTACCGGGCTGAGCACTGCAGGTGCCAACTTCTACCGCACCACACTTGCTCTTGACTTGCCTGAGGGTCATGATGTCTCATTGGCTTTCAACCTCCACGCAACCAACAGTAAGAAGCTCAGAGCTCAACTCTATGTCAACGGTTACCAATTCGGCAAGTTTGTTCCATACATTGGTAATCAGGTCGAGTTCCCTGTCTTCCCTGGTATCTTGAACTATCATGGCAACAACACTATTGGTCTGTCGATTTGGTCTCAGGACAATGCCGAGGCAAGCGTTTCTGTTGATGTCAGTGTTCTTGGTGTGCACTCTTCAGGCTTCGATGTCGGGTTTGATTCAACCTACCTTAGACCTGGATGGACGAAGGAGAGACTGCAATACTACTAGTCAGTCTTACAGGGTTTCCAGGAAGTCATGGGAAGAAAGCAATAGTTTCCTGGATAGATTCGCGGTCATAACTTTCGAGTCGTGTCTCCGTGCTTGCAGCTAAATGGTGTCCATCTTCCATGTCTTTGTTCCTTCTAATTCAGTCTGAGAATTTATTTCAGTTGATTTTGCGACCAATGTCAAATCTCGGCGAATGGAACGAAATTGTTGAACTGGTCGTGGTTTCTTCCGATGCTTCGCAGTGGCTCGCCGCTCGTCAAATAAGGTGCACGTCGTCATGCAGCTAAGCCGCAGATGGGGAGGGGCGTTCTGCGCAGCTGCGCAAATGTGGCTTGCACGCCTCTACCGCGATAGCCAGACTCTGGAATAATAAACCACGCATTTCCCAGGTCTCTTTTAAGTTCTCGTCTTATCGGTCCTGAGTAGCCGCCGGATTTTTGAGCTCGAAAAATATGCCTGGCAGAGATCTCAATCTTCTCAGCCTTGATGGCGGAGGAGTTCGTGGCCTCTCCTCGTTATATATCCTTCAAAGCATTATGAACGCAATTGATCCGGACAACCCACCCAAGCCTTGCGACTATTTCGATGTTATTGGTGGGACAAGTACTGGCGGGTAGACATATTCACAGGCTTCTTCTTAATCTTTCTAACCTCCCTAGGCTCATCGCAATTATGCTGGGTCGTCTCGATATGAGTGTCGATGAGTGTATCAAAGCTTACACAGAATTGTCTGCCACAGTATTCCGTAAGAAGCATCGCATGCCTGTCGACATGAAGGGTAACCTCGAAGAACGTTATGATAGCAAAGTTTTGGAACAGGCTATCAAGCAGACCATTCGAGACCGCAACCTTCACGAAGATACGCTGCTCAAAGACCCGCAAGGAACTAAAGTGTAAGCACAACGGCCATTCGCACAGATCGTCTCCCTAACCCCGCGTAGCTTTGTATGCTGTACCAGTGGTGAGACACAACAGACCTCTTTACTTCGAAGTTGGCACACATCTAGAGGCGACCCGGACTTGTACAGGACCGTCCGCATCTGGGAAGCTGCTCGAGCTACCTCAGCGGCTTCCAGCTTCTTTGACGCGATCAGTATCGGTGATCCCAAGCAGCGGTTCCTAGATGGAGGAACTGGCGCAAACAATCCTGTTCAGCATGTTTGGAACGAGGCCGCTGATCTTCTGACATCCGAGCAGTCGCTTTTAGAAAATCTTGGATGTCTGCTTTCAATAGGGACAGGCCAGCCTGGGTACAACCCTTTCGAAGACTCACTCGTAGGCATCGGGAAAACTTTACTAAGCATCGCCAATGAAATCGAGGTCAGTGCCAACATGTTCCACCAGGCTCAAACTAGGCTGTTTGAGAGGAAGTCCTGCTTTCGTTTCAATGTTCCTCGAGGTTTGGGCGACATAGGGTTGGCGGAAATGGAGCAGATCGCTACTATCAAGTCCATGACAGCCGGCTACCTACGGTCTAGGGCCGTGCAAGGTGTCCTTCGGAGTTGTGTCCAACGATTGCAGCAACGAGATGATCCCAAAGCCAGTCGCTCTGATAGCGACAGATCCACCCTCCCTGGATTGAGCTTGCCAAAGCGCTCCGAGGACAACTACTCTGATAGCGACAGTTCTATCGTTTCGTCTAGACTGAGCTTCCGAATGCGGTCCGCACAGCTGCCACATCAAGTATATGATGTTGTCTTGGACGCTGAAATATCCAGACTCAGGCACTGGCTGCTGAAACAGCTCAAACCAGAGTTGAGCAGTGGTACACACAGTGATCACTTGGAATCTTATGCTTCGTTTCGACATAGCACAGCGGCGGGTGAAGATGCATCATACACCTCAGACATGCAAGCAGGAGGCTCATCATTACAGGCCCAGCTGCTCTCGTGTTTCTCCACTGGAACGGCTTCGTCCCGGAAACCCTCTAATCGTGGCAGACAGCGAGACGAGGATTCGGGTGAAGAAAACAATCGAGGCAAGAGACAACGTGCAAGTCCTCGTTCAAGAAACGATAGCCTTGCCACACGGTTAGCCTGCTTGTACAATAAATATGACCCCATGATGTACAGGTCCAATGATCAAACGCATAAGAAGTTCGAAATATGCGGATTACACGACTTCAAGGACATGAACAAACTTTAGTGTGTATTTTGGAATTCTTCGACGCTACCGCTTCAAGCTGATGTCAAATAGCGAGCACATAAAGAGAGTGCATGGCGACCAACCGCCGCAATGTCCGAGGTGTGCCAGAACCGACTTCGGTAGCTCGGAAGAACTACAAGCACATCAAACGGCTGTTCGGCCTTGTATGTTAGTTCCTCTGACTGAGGTGAAACGTATAAAATGGATCACACAAAAAAGACGAAAGGCTCTCCAAGCAGAAATCAGTCGAAAATTACGAGGTCGTACAGAACAACAGAAGTGGAGTTTCGCATACCGTTGGTTATTCCCCGACTCTGCTCCAGACAGCATACCTTCTCCATGCGAGTAGTTCCCTCTCTTGTGGCTTTCTTCCAACATACTGACGTGTTAAGACCTCCAAGACTCGGTCCTCTCTATCGTGTCTTCTGTCGTCGACGACTGTGAACGTCGCCTATTATATTTGGTACGGCAGTCTGTTGATTTGGACGATCTCGAGAGCCGGATTCCGAACCTTCGTGGACAATTCCTTGCACAATACGGTTACAGCACTGTGGATGATAACTCGACCTCGTCCAACTCTCAAATGATCTCCAGTGGCTCAAGTCCTCAAACATCAAACGCCATGACGCCATTGGATGTGGCCCAGAATGATCAGCCACGAATGGCCGTGAGTGAGATATATCACAGTCAATTCGCTCTTCCGTCAGCATCCAACGACCCAATGCAGGATCACGATCTTTGCCTCTTTGAATCACTCCGACCGCCCCTAGCTACCTCAGAAAACCTCGACTGGCAGGAAAAAGACAACTTCGAAGCCTCGATGGACGACTTGTTCGACTGGCCGATCGTTCACGAGTCATCGACCGCTCTAGGTCACAAAAATGACATACCAGAGCCTCTCATACAGTCCGATGATATTGCTGAATTTGAATTCGATAGTTAGACTGAAAGTCAATGGCGCTGATGGATTGTCGATGATTGAGTAAAGCACATTTAGATCGTTTTGACACACAACCAACTCGCTCAGTATATCTGGCAATCATCATCCTACCTGCAGTGTCTTCCTTCATAAGTAGAGCAGAAAATCGTTCGACCGGAAGTCGGAGATACATAATAGAGTGAGCGTCCATAATATTCAAGCTGTCATACGACCTAGCCATCGACACCAACCACTCGACTTAGAAACTGAAACGCGCGATAGCCACACCGTTCATCGTGCTTTCTAATCTTCTTTCTTATCCACTAAGCCTTTCCGCTGCACAAGCTAAGCGAATCCCTTCCGCCATATCACCACTCATAAACCTCCATCCCATTCTCCCAACACGTTACCCGTCGCGTTTTTGGAGCCAAATAATCCCAAACCAACAAATTGAGCATAGTCAAAAAATACAACACTGTCATTCACATCCACCGCTCTTTCGACTCGGCAACAACACAAATTATCTCGGGGTACCTTGCACAGTGGTATAAAAGCACGATAAGCGTATTCCGTAAATCAAGAATGGTGAAACGGTTGTGGTGGTCGTTTTGGGTGTTGGGACCGATGGCCTTGGGGTTAGTAAAGCGCTCATTTCATCCTCCGATTTGCAGAGTTTGATTATGCGATGGATGATGGGAAGAAGCAGGGAGTAGAAGTTTTGAGAATCGGGACATTTTATCATGTACTCTACAGGCGGGCGGCTTGGAGGTGGTGAAGGTGATGATGTGGTTTGGGGCGTCGTTTCCGTAGCAGACGGTTTCTTTGCCGGCATCGATGAACAGCGCGATACATCGCCGCAATATAGAACATCAGGGTGGAGTGGAGGAGACTGAAATAGACTGTTTTGGTTTATGTGCTGAGAAGACATGGCATTTCAGCATAGAAAAACACAAAAGGAACAGAGGATATCGGGATAGCAAATGAGGCATAGGAGTGCCCTTTGATCTGAATTCATGGTTTCATCTCAGAACATCGAACCGAAAAAAAAAGATCATCCCTTGGGTTTTCTCATCTTTTCCTAATCATTGGCGCCTGTATTCCTCGTTATGCCTGTTTATCCACTCACGGTCGGCCATGTTTCGTAGTAAATGTATGGCTTTCCACCATATACGGGTAGCATATACGACTTCTAGCGTCTGCCACCATAGGCAGCACCCATGCCCTGAAGCATAGGCATACCCATGCCGGGTCCTTCTTGAGGACTTCTCATGCCAGGTGTACCTTCAGGGCTTCTGACGCCACTACCGGGCATCATCATCATGCCTGGAGGAGCAAAACCAGGTGGTACGCCGGGGATATGGTTAGGGTTGTTGAAGAAGCCAGGCGGAGGCGGGCCATGACCTCCGAAACCTGGAGGCGGCAAAGCCATACCAGGTGGGAAGCCAGGGGGTGGGCCTTGCATACCACCTTGTTGCGGAGGAGGTTGCGAACCAGGCTGCTGGAAAATGTTGGGTATGTTGGCGAAGCCAGGTGGGTGACGTAGGTTTGGGTTGAAACCAGGTGGAGGCATGCGGTCGCCAGGACCAGGAGGTGGAGGACCACCAGGCATGTATGGAAAGTTGGGAGGCAAATCTTGAGGAGCGCCAGGTCCAGTATTGGGCATCTGCTGGGCAGCACTCTGGCGGCGTGGCTGGGGAGGGCCATTAGGATAGCTACGTTGAGCTTGTTGCAAGACAATAGAAGGGTCTTCAATGAAGCCAGGAGGAGCACGAGGACGACCGTGATCGATGTTGGAAAGATGCTGGTTACCACGGAACAACTGCTCCTCGATTGATTCGGTGGGACGAGGAGCCTGCGGCTTGGGAGCAATGGTCTGGGTGTGAGTCTTGGGAGGTTGGTCGAGGAAAAGCTGGAAAGGCTCTGGCTCGTGTTGATTGCGAGGTGGAGGAGCAGCTCTGTTAGCGTTCTTGGTTTGAATCAAGTTGAGCAAGAACTCCGAGTCCTTGTTCAACGAGTTCTGCTTGCGCGAATGCTGCTGGTTGAAATTTTCCGGAGTGGAACCGTTGCGAGGAGCTTGATCGAGGAAGATGTTCTGCATCTGATGAGGCAAGTGCGAAGCAGGGTTGCCCGATCTCATTGAAGAGGGATCAGGCGAAGCGACATTGCTGGTAGGACGGCTAAATTGAGATGGAGGGGGCAGGTACGAGTCGGAAGTAGCGAAGCCGGATTGAGGTCGCGGAGACTGAGTAGATGCAGGCGCCTTGTCGAACATTGCAGCCAAAGCGTCTTGTGGTGCTTGAACGCCAAAGCCAGGCGGCGGTCCAGCAGGAGGGCCTCTCCCATCCTGTTCTCTGATGGGCGAGTCGACGCCAGAGTGCGATGGTCCTCTGCGAAGGCCAGCCATAATTCTTAAGAAGCCGGCCTTGTCTTCATTCGACTCAAGCGGCGCAGGGCTGGCAGCTTCTTCGACAACAGGACGAGCCTCCTCCTTGGGAGCAAACATGGATGCGAAGCGGGAGGACTTGCCCTTTCCTGCGGCGGGTGTCTTGGTTGTGCGTGTATCGACAGGGCTCTCAAGTCTCTTGCTCTCCCCCCAAGATCCAAAGATGCTCTTGTCAAAGCCGGGTGCGTCTGTCACCTGAGGAGTCTGTGGTTTTGAGTGTGCCGGCGTTGACTTAACTGGAGTGGCAACCTCATCAAATGTGTCCTGCTTGGTTTCGGCGGGTGCTGCGTTGGAAGCCTTCATACGTTCCTTCCATTGCTCAAAGTCCTCTTGTGTATGCATCTGGTTCTTGTTCTCCTTCTCCAATGGCTCATCCATCCATTCAGGCTCCTTCTCGGAAGCGTCCTGGCCTTGACCCTGGCGCTCGTTGCGTGCCTTGTCGCGCCAACCACCACGCTGACTGGGTCTTTCGCGCTCACGCTCGCGTTCGCGCTCGCGGTCACGATCACGGTCGTTATTGTTGTCGCGAGACCAGCGTTGATCGAATCGCTGACCGAAGCCGTTGCCATTGCCCTCACGCGGCTGACGGGGTGTAAATCTGGGTTCGGCAGCAAAGGCATCGTCGTCTTCCTGTTGCTGTTTGGACGATCGCCAGTCTCTGTTGTTGCCGGTCTTGGTGGTCTCCCTGTCGCGGAAAAAGCGCGAGCGCTGTGCGGCTGCGGGTGACTCTTGTTCTTGCTCGCGCTCTTCGAGCTTGTTGATGTTTCGGGAGGATGCGAATGACGTCTTTGGCGGGCCAAGCACGATTTCGTCTGTAGACTGTAAGCCTTCGGCAGGGGTGGGTGCGGCGAGCAACGTACCAGGCTGCTGGGCAGAGCGCGAGGTGTGTCTGGTCTGTAGTAGTGATGGTCTCTGTGATGAGAAGTTGCCCATGGGCGCAGGCTCTTCTTGTCTCTGGGCTTGATTGCGGGGCTTGCGACCGCCGTTCTCTTGTTGCGACTGTTGTTGACTGCCTCTTTTCTTGGTTGAGCAGGGATTCTCTTTGGGGAGGCGGTCAGAGGAAAGGCTTACTCTATCCACTCGTCGATCGAGGGCAGTTCATCTGGTTTGCGCACCAGGGGCGATTCACGAAGAGCTTTCAATTGCTCTATCGTGTAGCGCGCACCCTCCATGGCCATGTTGTTGGCGAAGTGAGGGGCAGTCGCTGTTTGAGGCGATGGGTAGGTTCAAGATTAAGTAGCCTCGCGGGCAGACAAAATGTGGTGGAAGCTCTTCTGGATGTTGTCGTGTGAATTGACTCTGTTAGCGTCGAAGTTGTGGATAGTGAGAGGTGGGTGAAGGTGTTGGCGCGATGTGTTCTTGTCGTCGCCCGACGAAGGGTTCGGTCGGAGCGTCAGCTGCTTCGACTTGTGCTGACTGAGCAAGGATTCGCCCAAAACAATAACAATGAAGCTAGTAGGAGTGGAAGACTGAGGTTTGACTAGGAATTGCAGGGAATGAGAAGGAAGTCGCTGTCTGAGATGAGCTTGTCAAACAGGAGAATGTTGGGTGATTCGAAAGTCGTCCGTCGCTCCACCGCCCTCTCCGCATTCTGTCGGCCAACCTCATGCGCAGATCCCACACGTCTTTTGGCGTCGTCTTTTCTTCTCTTCAATCTCATATTCATGTAGAACAGTAATGCCATCAAGATTAGTATGTATCGTAAAACTGCCCTTTCTTTTGCAGTATCCATTCACAAAACGTCGTGGTCACACAAGCTATTCTTCACTCCTCGGTCTTTTTTACTATTTCATCAATCCTTCACCCACTCACTTCCTTTCACTACTTGTCGACCGGCATTGCAACCATCCGCTACTCATGCCCCAATTTTTGACGTCGTCCGAGACGTGTCTGCCAACAGGCAAGATGGAAAGTCAGATGGGTCAATTGTCCAAGGAAAGCAGCAGGCCTTGTGTATCTACGAGACGAGCAGACCGAGCAAACAATGCCTCTCCATGCTTCCGTTGCTTTGTTTGATCAGCCTTCTGCATCTGGACCGTGAGACCCAGTCTTGTAGCTAGCCAGTGGAGACAAGCTCTTGCTTTAGATAGGGTCAATTCGCCGTGGTCAAGGAGGTCATGGAAAGGACATCATACCATGAAGACCATGAATGCAGAAAGTTGGAAATTATGCATCACTTCAATGACAGACTTGCGAATGAGATAAACTCGAAGTGAACGAGACAAACAAGTGAATCGCCCTAAATGCGTCGACCAATCGACACTCGCGTTTCGTCAATATCAAAACAATTCTCGACTTTCACCAACCTTTCTTCTTTCTCAGCGCACCGCAACCAGTCAAAAATTCCTTTTTCCGACGACAACCAACAAAGCACCACCAACTGCTTTACCTGCCCTGCGCCTACCTTTCAGTGTCTCCAAAAGCACGCCGTAGCCTTAAGCAAGCGAAAGCGTCGCACAATGGAGCACTCTTCCGCATCCCCTTCGCGCGCTGTCTCGCCTCGCGGCAACAGCAACAACAGCAACAACGAGAGAAAGCGCAAGCTCGAGTCCTTCGTGACTGAGAGCGGCGAGACGTGGGAGTTTGAACGACCCGTCAAGAAGCCCCGTTCGTCCGGGCCTGGTTTCAACGCCAGCACCAGCTTGGGATCGATTCCCCCCCTCTCATCACCCTCGCCGACCAGCAGCAAGCGGTCTCGCGACCCGTCGGATGATTCCGACGCTCAGTCCCCTTCGCCCAAGAGGCAGATGACTTCGGTCACTGACTCTGGCGACCATGCAGCTGTCCTTCGCAGGAACAGTTGGCTAAGCTCTTCTCGCAAGAGAAGAGGGGCTGCAGCAAGTAGATCGCGCTCTCCCTCGCAGAGCCGTTTACTCGGTTTGTTCGACGCGGCCTCTGGCGCCAGTCAGAGTGTCGGCCCTGTGGAGTCCGAGGTGGAGATGGAGGACGAGCTCCTTGACTACGAGAGTGACGAAGAGGTCACCATCGGCCAGCATGCCAACAACAACCTGGATCAAGTGGCATTGTTTCGGGTGCCTGCCCTGACCCTGCCTCACGCCGGTTCCTTTCAGGAGGGTCAGGAGTCGGAAATGCCTGTGGTGGCATCAATTGAGACCGACCAGGACATGAAGTACCAGGTCGGCTCGAGTCACCATCGGGCATTCGAGACTGTGGTGAGTGGTGAGTACGCTGTCGTTGCTGGCAATGGCGCGTACGAAGCTACCTCAACCACCAGGCCTGTTGTCTGGTCATCCCTGGACCCCCGACTGGCCTCTATCAGTCGCTCTCCGAGTCCCGTGACTCGTTACAAGCTTGCTCGTGCCGACAGCAGCGGCAGCGAGAGTGATGGCCACAGCCCCAGCCCCAGACTGCTCCGAAGCACGTTTGGCGGGTTCACTCAAGCCACCGCAATGGTTCAACACCATTCCGAGGCACAGCAGCAACTGGCGAGGGAGCCTGGAAATACCAGTACCTCGTCAGAAGTCCGTGAAGTTCACGGCATGGCACCGCCATCTTCGCCGGCCAAGGAGCTCTCACCCGCAGCAGTACGTCCAGCTACAACGACTCCTGCAGCCCTTCAGCCGACGATCATGGACGAGCCATCGCAGCAGCTGTTGTCCGAGCTCCAGAGATATGCCGACGAGAACGAGGCTTCTTCGGATCAACTCTTATCTGAACTTGCAAAGTACGCCGACGACTGCAGAAACGTGCGCGACCTCAAAGTGAAGCAAGAGGAGGTGAAGAGCCAAGAGAGGCTTGAAAGCGAAGCCGACGTTTGCGCACCGACCATCAACAGTGACGCCGACCAACGCGCATTCAGCCCCTCCAACGCGTCTCCCTTGCAACAAATCTATTCAGCTCCAACACAAACAACTTTCGCCCACACTGAGGAAGAGATCCTACATATGATGGCGGTCTACGCGGATCGTGAGCCCAAGGAGGCAGATCTTGAAATTCTGCGCCTCTGCTTGGCAGGACTTGATGATCCCATGGACATTGACGGCGAAGACAACTCCGATCTACCCAAAACTACCCAAGTCAATGGTCGCGACAGAATTCGCAAGGAACGCGATACAGTTATCGAAAAAACAAAACAAATCAGACAAGCGCGCCTTCATTTCGAAAAAAATCAAAGATCAATCGATGAGGCACCTGATGCCGGACCCGCACCCGATGACGGACCCGCGTTCGAGACTGACTCCGACGAAGACAGTGATGAATATACTGTTCACCTTGTTGCCAGTTCTACCGATCAGCTTCAAGCCGAGAGAGAACGTCTTCAAGTTGCATGGGAATATCATCAATCTCCCCAGCCGGCTTTCTCTACCTTCCCGTCTGAACATTGGGAGCAGGAAGCACGCACCTGCGCAGCCAACGAAGCAGAAGCATCCAACGAAGCCGAGCAACATTACTGGTCAAGCCGCAGAATCCGAGCAAGATCATATGCTCGAGGCAAACCCGGTCGCATCTCGACTCCCTGGGTCTATCTCCACCTCATCGACTGGAACAGGAGCATCGCCGCCTCAGAAGAAGAAGCCGCTGCTTTCGCTGAACAAGTCAGCCAGATCCAACTTGGTGAGGACGAAGACCTCGAAGCCCCTCTCAGAGAGAAGCTCGCTCTCTTCCTCGAGGAATTGCCCCCAGACTTGGACCAGAAAGTCAGCGAAATTCTTAACATCTCCAACCCTGGCAGAGCTATTGTCAAGTCTCCTGAGGGAAATGACTTGACCCGCAAAGATTTTGCCACTCTTCTACATTCCGCAAACTACCGCACAGGCGAGCCTGAAGGATGGCTCAACGACGAGATTATCAATGGCTTCTTCACTGCTTTGTGCAATGCTATGAACGACAAGGCTGGACATACCAAGGGCAAAGTCCCGCCATTCGCCTCGTATATAAGTGGCTGGTATTCATCTGTTACCAAGAATGGCGTCGATGCCATTAAGAGATGGTCGCGCCGCAAGGGCATCATGGGCGAAAAGCTTCTGCAGTGCAAGCGCATCTTCTTCCCGGTAAACCCTGGCAACCACTGGTCTCTGCTTGTGATATGCCCTGATAATCACACTATCGAGTACCTTGACAGCCTAGACATCGGGCACTCAGAAGACAACCGAAAGAGCTCCCGCTATATAAGACTTGGCCGCCAATGGCTGCAGATGGAGCTGGGAGACAAATACATCGAAGAGGAGTGGAAAAGCGTCGACCGCCGTAGCTCTATTCAAAACAACGGTTCGGATTGTGGAGTTTTTACATGCCTCAATGGCTTCGTCTCGGCGCTGGAGCTGAGCAATCCAACCAACGAGTTCGGGCCTGAGCATATCCCATACGCTAGACGCGCGATGGTCTCGATGTTCAATCTCGGAGGTTTCAACAAACACTTTGAACTTTGAGGTATTTTCCCCTTTTACTCTTGAAGTGAATGTGCTTACTGACCAAGCCCCAAAGGCCTCCGAAATCTCGCCCAGTGTTCTTCCTCATACGTACCATATTTAATGATCGCGCAAACATCGAAAGAGCTCTCGGCCTGCTCCACCAACCCGCAACACGAGATAACGACAAAGCTCGAAACAAAACCTCACCCGTCTAAGCGCTCCCCGAGAGAAGTCGGATTTTTCAGTCGCGGTTGATTGAAGGTTCGACAAAGCTCATACTTAGCTTTACGCTATGGACCCGGAAAACCATAGACATGCTGCTGCCCTTGCAGCTTGCGGCTCCTCACCACACCTTGGCAAAATCCTCACATACAACACCAGCCATGAGGGCCGCAGGCTGCCTTCCCACACATGTCACTGCCCTACATCCACACACATACACTCAAGGGCATACATACAATAGGGACACACTCAAAGGGCGGCAGCATGTCCTTGCGCACAACACGGTGCTCCAAATAAAGTACACACAAAGGTAAGACTCTATCTGATCTTCGAAGCAAGCAGCGACAAGGAGCCGACTGAAGACAGAAGACGAAACAAACAACAACATCAAAACAAAAAGGAAGAGAGGGCAAGGCGGCATCCGGAGCTTGGAGATAGGAGTCAAAGCAGTATGGTCGTCTTTTTGTCATTGCATACGATACCCATTGTTTCAGAGTCATGAGGAGGGAAGCAAGCATATCAAGGAGTTTGGGTGGTCGCATCTGGGTTGCATCAAAGGACTTTTCAAGTGCTGAAAGGTTCTATTCTACGAGACCAAGGAAGGAGATATGCATACACACAAGGAACACAAGCATCAGAACACTCTGCAGAAAACCAGAAAACAATATTAAACACAAAGTTGAGATAGCATCCATGTGTACTTGACTGATGAGGAAGGCATTGATGGTGGTGATGTTTGCGGAGGCTTTCACATGCCGAGCTTGGGGCAATGACGTGGGTCATGCTCAGGCGGGCAGATGAACAAAACACGAATGAAAAGACCTGCCAAACATGATGCGTGCAAGGCGACAAGATGACATCCTCAACGAATCAGTATATCCGCCAGATACTGCATCATAGCGAGGCACCGCCACCAGTAAAAGCCCGCTTCTTCTACACCTCACCGCTAGCCATAGACGATCCTCTATCACCACTACCGCCTTCAGCTCAAACAGCCCAGACGACGTATGCGAAACTGCCACCGCGGCCCTTTTCCGAATTCGATAATACTGCTCTCGACAAGGCATGGCACGACCTCCGGCGAAAGCTCCTCAGGTACAACGAAGAGCGGGGCGAGAAGCCAAAGCCGCATGCAGACCCTGAGCCAACCGCCAGGCAAGAGAAGGGAAAGAAGGCAGAGCTGAGTGTACTGAGTACCTCTCCATCTGCTCGCCGTCCGGCATCCGCCAGCGATGCCTCGACAAGAAGCAATAGACCGCCTGTTATCCATGAGGCACCGGCTGTCCCACCGGACGCTGAGAACCACGACACAACCGGTACTCCTTTCATTCGCGCCCCTTCTATGCGACGAGCAGACCGAATTCCTTCCAGACCTCAACCTCAACTGCTCGACAGTTACCAGTGGGATGACCCTTCAGCTAAGGCCAAGCAGCCCAAGAAGCCGCAAGCCAGTCCAGAAACACCTTCTGCAAAGATAGCCGTCGGAGTCTCTCGCCTACACCATGTAGCCATGCCGGATCTTAACCTGGAGCCCATCTACTGGCGTCCAGTCAACGACGTTTCTCCAGTTGTGCGTGCCACTTGGTTTTACAAAGATACCATGCTTCCAGTTGAGCCATCTGTCGCAAACATGCTGGAAGCAGGCTATACTGAGCTGCAGCCTTGGACCGAGACCTGGAGCGATGAGCTAAATAGTGCCATTGAAGTTGGTGCCGCTGGAGAAGCGAAGATCTTGCACAAGCTTTGGCCTGATTTGTTCAAGAGACTCGAAAGCAGACCATCCACCGCCAGAACAGAGATGGGTAGCGTCACTTCCATGAACCTCGATGACGAGCCAGCTACAGCCGAGAAGGATCGCGAGCATGCTGTTGAGGTTGCTTGTGATATCATTGATATTGCTTCAGGTGTCGATGGTGTCGACAACAAGGCCTCTGGTACCTCCACTTATTCGTCAGGTGGCGGCTTGCCCAGATGGTATCCCACTGCTGGTGTCGTATACGCGAATGCGAACGATGCATATATTTTGAAGCCCAACCTCCAACCATCAGCTTACTACGGTCGTCGTCCCCTGGCGAACTACATCCGCAAAGGCCGCAAGCTGGGTATAGCCGTTGTTCGCGGCTTTGATCAGGCTGCATACGACCGTTTGTATCCGACCAAGAAGAGCTCTACTGCCACGAAGGCCGAGGAAGGTGTATCAGCCTCGCAATCAGGAGCACCTCCGAATAGACGACAGAAATCCGATCCTGCTCTTGCTCACGCCGAGCGACCGAAAGTTACGGAATTGATCCTCGTCATTCATGGCATCGGTCAAAAGCTTTCGGAGCGTATGGAAAGCTTTCATTTTACGCATGCTATCAACGCTTTCCGACGAGAAGTGAGCGTCGAATTGGGGACAGACGGCGTGAAGTCACGGCTAAGAAAGAACATGGGTGGTATCATGGTTCTGCCGGTCAATTGGCGTCAAAGTCTCTCTTTTGAAGACGGCGAAAGAGACATCCCCGATGATCCGGCACTGAACGACTTTGGCCTCAAAGACATCACCCCCGAAACTCTTCCATCCGTGCGAAACATCGTCTCGGACGTCATGCTGGATGTTCCTTACTATCTATCACACCATCAGCCCAAGATGATTGCCGCCGTCATTGGCGAGGCCAACCGTATCTACAAGCTTTGGTGTCTGAACAATCCTGGATTCGCTCAGCATGGACGAGTACACATCATTGCGCATTCATTGGGCAGCGTGATGGCGGTGGATATCTTGTCTAAACAACCAACCAGTATTCCTTCGGAGCTGTCCGATCCTACCACCGTCGATTTGAACTCCTCGCCGCCTCTGGAGCACTTCCTCTTCAACACTTCTGGTCTTTTCTTATGCGGATCACCTGCAGGATTCTTCCTGCTTCTGAAACGAGCTTCTCTGATGCCGCGACTGGGCAAGCAAAAGCCAGGCGCAAACTTATCTTCTATCAGAAAGCCGATTTGCGGAAGTCATGGAACATACGGCTGTCTTGCGGTCGACAACATCTACAACATCATCAATCCTTATGATCCAGTGTCGTATCGCTTGAACGCCACGGTCGACGCTTCATATGCCTCGTCGCTCAAGTCGGCCTGGGTACCTACAGCCAGTTCAGGCTGGTTCTCATCCTCCGGATCATGGTTCTATTCCTCGCCCGAAGGCGCATCAGGAAATCGACCCGATCAGTTACCCAGACTGCCATCGAACGTCGAACTAGAAACTCACAACTTCTCGCGCGAGGAAATCGCAGAGCAGCGCATGTTACTACTCAACGATAATGGCCAAATCGACTACTTGCTCAAATACGGCGGAGGACCATTAGAAATTCAATACCTGACTATGCTCGGAGCGCATAGCAGTTACTGGCTCCTCAAGGACTTTGTTCGCATGATCGTTTTGGAATGCGGCAGAGGACTCGGTAGAGATGGAACTATTCAGGGTATGAGAGCAACAAAGAAGAAGACGCAGTTGACTACATGATCAGACGAAGAGCACCACTTTTTATTTTCTGCTTGATACCTATATTGCATTCTTAATGATACCCCCTTTTCTTTTCTTTTACTCTTGCTCTCATTTCTCTCTTCTCCTCCCGCCACCCTATTCGAGATCCTTACATTATCTCATTACTATGCATGCGGTTGTATATAGACGCATCATCCTCGGGTGCTGTTTGTGAGTCACCGAGAAGACTCATTTCGTGCCATTTGCAGGCGGACGTGTAGATAGCTCAGATTGATAGAGGGGATATGAGTTTTTCGCTCTCTCTCGGACCAACCTCAATTCACCTTTTGGATAATTGTAAAAATGCAGAGTGTTTTTCGAACCAGCATTCCCATTAGAGAGGGCGTGTCTTGGTGGTTGGCCATGTCTTTCGCCAAGCTCCGGGCAAAGACCTTAACCCCGGAGCTTTTTCTCGAAGTTCTAGAAAAGTTACAAGCACCCTCCATCAATCTTTGCGACTTGCTCGACTTTGGGAAATTTTCTTTTGCGAACAGTTACTTTGCATTTAGCTTGGTCGCAAGTTGCTGCTTCTACACATTAGATCGGATTTTTGCATACAAGGATCGCCAATATGCCAGCTCAAGGCAAAGCAAAGGGCAGTCGCCGCAATGAAGGCGCTTCCTCTTCTGCTGCTGCGAGTGAGTTTGACGAAAGTATTGGAAGAGAATTAAGCTGACATTAGTAATAGGTGATCCTCGTTTCGCATCCATGACCACAGATCCTCGCTTCCGCCTCCCCTCAGCGCGACACAGCAAAGTTGGAGTCGACAAGCGTTTCAGTCGCATGTTCAAGGACGACGACTTTTCCAAGAAAGCCACCGTTGACAAGTACGGTCGCAAGGTTTCAAAGGGCAATGCGAAGAAAGAGCTGGAACGTTTCTACAAGATTGAGGATGGAGATGAGGAGGAAGAAGATGAGGAGTCAGAGGAAGAGATGGGCAAGGCACAGAAGGTGAAGGCTAAGAAGAGCAAGAAGCCTACGAGGGATGTTGTCGGAAGCGACAGTGAGAGTGAAGAGGAGGCTGTTGCTGACGATGACGAAATCGAGGCCGAGTTGAAGAGGTTGGATGACAGAGTCAGAGATCCCGCGAGAGAGGGTGGTTTCTCTTCGTCTGAAGACGACAGCAGTT
Organism: Aureobasidium lini; assembly: GCA_022813425.1. Taxonomy (NCBI): domain Eukaryota; kingdom Fungi; phylum Ascomycota; class Dothideomycetes; order Dothideales; family Saccotheciaceae; genus Aureobasidium; species Aureobasidium lini. Next base: position 187,806 of record JAKLML010000030.1, read on the forward strand.
CAGAAGACGAGAGCGAAGAAGAGGAAGAGATTGAGGATGATGCAGTCGAGTTCCCTAACGAGGGAGCGGCTGAAGTGCCGCTAGGCGATGTATCGTCTCGTCTGGCCGTCGTCAACCTCGACTGGGACAACATTCGCGCAGAGGATCTCATGGCTGTCGCTCAGAGTTTCGCATCGACCGGTCGCGTTTCAAAGGTCGTCGTATACCCCAGCGAGTTCGGCAAGGAGCGCATGGAGAAGGAAGAGCTCGAAGGCCCACCAAGAGACATTTTCGCCAGCGCCACAAAAGAGATCGACGAGGATGAGGATACCGATGACGAGGAAGAGAGAATCAAGAAGGAGCTATTGAAGGGAGACACTGGCGAGGAGTTCGATTCAGCAAAGCTGCGTCAATACCAATTGGACCGCCTGAAGTACTATTACGCCGTCATCACCTGCGACTCCAAGGAGACGGCAAAATCGCTCTACGACGGCATGGACGGCCGCGAATACCTTTCGACAGCAAACTTCTTCGATCTACGATTCATCCCTGACGAGGTCGATTTTGACACCGACACACCTCGTGACGAATGCACAAAGATCACCTCAGGCTACAAGCCCAACGAATTCGTCACCGAGGCCCTCACTCACAGTAAAGTCCGCTTGACATGGGATGCCGATGACACTACGAGAAAGGAGGTGCAAAAACGTGCCTTTTCACGTGCCGAGATCGACGAGAACGACCTACAAGCCTACATCGGTAGCGACAGCAGCGATGGCGAGGACGACGACACAGGCTTGACCAAGGCCGAGCAACAAAGACAAAAGATGCGTGCTGCACTAGGTCTTTCTTCCGCACCCGCAAAGTCAAAGTCAAAGGACGATGGCCCGGTTGGAGACATGCAAATCACATTCACATCCGGTCTCTCCAACGCCGCCTCAAAAGCCAACGGCGTCTTCGAAAACGAACCCATCATCGAAGAAACTACACGCGAAAAGTACATCCGCAAGGAAAAGGAACGCAAGGCCCGCCGCAAGGAAAAGATGAAGGCATCAAGAAACGGCGAGACTGTAGAGGAAGGCTCGGACGACGACGCCATTTCAGAGAAGAAGTCCGCAAAGGAAGAAGTCACAGCGCCCGCAGATGAGGAGGACCCCTTCAACGACCCCTTCTTCAACGACACAGTGACAGCCCAAAAGGCCGAGAAGCAAGCCCGTAAGGCCGACCGTCAAAAGAAGCGCGAGGCCCGTGAAGCAGCAGACGCAGCAACAGCAGCCAAGCGCGCCGAACTCGAACTTCTCATGGTCGACGACAAATCAGACAACATGCGCCACTTCAACATGAACGAAATCGCCAAAGCCGAAAAGACCCTCAAGAAGAAATCCAAGAACAACAAGAAAGCCAAGGATGCAGCAGAAGTGTTGGGTCAAGATGACTTCAACATGGAAACTCAAGATCCCAGATTCGCCAAGCTGTTCGAGAGTCACGAATTCGCCATCGATCCTACAAATCCCAGGTTCAAGGGTACACAGGGTATGAAAGCACTGCTCGAGGAGGGCAGGAGGAAGAGAAAGGGCAGAGCTGATGAGGATGGTGAAAGAGCTGATGCACCGCCAGCTGAGAAGAGGGAGAAGAAGGCAAAGACTGAGGCTTCCTCTGGTGGCGAGGATCTGAACTCATTGCTCGCTAGAGTCAAGGCAAAGACCAAGGCCAGATAGAGTCGGTTAGAAACTTGTAAAGGCATCATGCCATAATTGAAAGGCATTTTTTATATCCACATAGAGCTCTCAGCTCGGCAATGCACCTTACTAAACGCTTATCAAGAGGCATAATGTTTATTCCTGCTGGTCATCAATGTTAGAGACATGTAGTACGCCGAACAGGAAATAACCTGTCCGAGGAAAGAAACAAGCATCCTGGCTGGAAGCTTATATAAGTGGAAGTGAATTAGGGCTTCTGTATACAGATGAACGGCATCATGATTATAACCATCCCAAAGGGAATCCAACAAGAGAATGTGAGACAGCTGCTCTCATGGTCTCATCCATCGATCCAGGAAATGGCGTACATTCCCATAGCTGTTCCAAAGCTGATGTCCCGCGCTGCAGAAGGCGCACCGTTCTAGACCAGGGTCACGGCAGATTTTGTTTGCTGCAAGACTTTCTACTTCTTGCTGTCATGACATGTTAGTTTGCGATGATGCATACGAGAAGGCTGCACAATCCTTCAGCGCGCGACAGGCGATTTATTATGAGGTCACCGCCATGTCAGCAAAAATTTATTGACACCGAAATAGTGCCAGGAACAAGGGAGTTGAATGTGGTCACGGTGGTGGAATTGATGGAGTAAGTGCCGGGGACGGCGGGGTCCGAGGTGGGGAGGTTCTGGGGCTTGTTCTCGATCCACAACGGATTGGAATGATCCGATTGACCAAAGCAAGTGGAATAGGCCCGAGATGAGAATTGCAATGTTAGGAGAGGTCCATCGATCGGAACGCACATGGATGCAGTTCGCCGTAATTCTGACAACTTCAATGAGAAAAAAGGCAGGTTGCGGACGTGTCAGATGCGAATGGCATGGAGGTGTGGAAAAAGTAGAAGGGATCATCAAGTCATGCACGATGCCACGAACGATGTACGAAAATGCTTCCGGGAGAGGAAGTCGTCACGTGGAGACTCAAGCCGCATACAAGCCGACATCACGCCTTCTGAGTGGATCACAGGACGAGCTAATCCAGCTAAGCTACGCCACCTACTTGATAGTTACAAACAACGTGGCGTGTCTGCACCATGCTGAAGAGCTGGGAAAACATGGACGAGACAAAATGTCCGAAGCATTGCATGAGGACAAGACAAAGTATAAGGTTGGATAATTGAGATTAACAAGGAACTCCGGAAGTTCAATCGAAGTTTAGGTGTCAGAAATTGAAGGTTTGGGCAGCCGCAATGCAAGTTGCAAGCGACCGGTGGTAGGCCGAGGTGTGGAGAACGCGGAGGCCGCCCACAAGATCCCCAAGATTCCAAGTTCGAGAGTCCTTCGAAACGCTTTCTCCTACTTTAATTTGCCCCTCGTCTTGTATGAGAGATACTCGACCAAAAGAAACTTGACGGCGGTGGACAGGACTCTTCCAGGACATCGAAATGCTGTCAGCCGGAGGCATGCATTACGCTCAAGGCTTCGGCCGCATGTCAAGTGCCAACATGGTAACACACCACGATCACAACCCAGCTCCCATGTCCGGATTGGATGCTCTGGCCCAGGGCTCACAGTATGCATTGCAGCAACTCCATGACTCTCACCTCAACCCGGCTCCTCAAGAGCACGATGCATTCTCCCAAAACCAGAGCGGACAAGACCAAGCAGGCAACAAGGGCAGCAGCAATGGAGCGCCAGTACGACGGAGAATCAGCCGAGCGTGCGACCAGTGTAACCAGTTGCGAACAAAATGCGACGGAAAGACACCTTGCGCGCATTGTGTTGGTAGGCCGACTTCCAAGACTCGACCATACTTACCCGAAGCCGGCTAACGCGTCATGACATACAGAATTTGGACTTACATGCGAATACAACCGAGAACGCAAGAAGCGAGGCAAGGCTTCACGCAAAGACATCGCCGCGCAATCGCAAAATCCTGGGACAGCTACTTCGGACAATGGCGCCAACGACAGTCCAAAGTCGAGCAACGAGCAATCCGCTCCCCCGGAAAACGCCACAGAAATCGTCCAGAACTCGCTGAAACGACGACGGTCGAGCAACCACCACATCCCTCCACCTCCGCCGAGGAGGGCCAGCATGACGATACCAAACCCGCAGACTCTCGCTCCACCTCCACCTCCACAAACTGCCCAATCTCAACAATCACAGCCGCAAACACAGCACCATCTACCACCTCTGAATCTGAACAAGGATGCCGTACCAGGAGCTCCGAACGAGCGCTACTCGAACATGCGTGCCTCGGTAGACGGTCAGAATCAGTCCAATGCCTTGCCTGCACCTCGTCCAAATCACTCAGCAATGCCTGATCGGAATTCAGTCGGCGTGACGAACTACACTGGGTCCATGGACGACTACCACCGTAGCGTACTACAGCAACCGCCATCTGCTGTAGCTCACCATCAAATGATGCCTGCGGGTTCTGCTCCTCTCTCTGCTCCACTCACATATCCGAACGGCATGCCTTTCAATCCTGAGAGCCCATATGCTGTACCGAGCCCGCAAAGCCAGAACAATTTCAACACAAATTTTCGAATGGGCGAGTCTCCCATCTCGGCACATGGTTTGATGGGCACATCACCACACGCCGGCTCTCCTGGATGGCTGCAATTGCCTTCTCCCTCTGCCGCTTTGTACACAAATCTCCAGCAACCCAACAACCAGACTTTGCGCTATCCCGTGCTAAAACCAATTCTGTCGCGTATCTCAGCCATTATACCCATCAGTCTTGCTTGCGACCTTCTAGAAATCTATTTCTCTAGTTCCTACAGCAAGTTCATTCAACCTGCCTCTCCATACGTCCTCGGCATCATCTTCCGCAAAAATTCTTTCCTTCGCCAAAACAACCCTCGAGCATGCAGTCCTGCTTTGCTTGCGAGTATGCTTTGGGTCGGTGCTCAGACCAGTGAATCTGCTTTCTTGACCTCGCCTCCATCAGCACGAGGCAAAGTCTGTCAGAAACTTTTGGAGCTTACAGTCAGCCTGTTGCGACCGCTTATCCACACTCCAACCGAAGGCGCCAATCAAGCGGCCAACTCCGTCGTGAACGGTGTCGCTCTTGGAGGCTTTGGCGTAGCATTGCATACCGCAAGACACGACAGCGAAGGAGGCTCTACCGGAGCCGCAGGAGCCTTGGACGACGTCGCGACATACATCAATCTGGCTACTGTGGTCTCTGCTAGCGAGTACAAGGCTGCCAGTCTACGATGGTGGAATGCAGCTTGGTCACTAGCCAGAGAGCTAAAACTTGGCAGAGAGCTTCCACCAAATCCGGACCCTTCGCTGCCGCAGGACGAGAACGCAATAGTCGATGGGAACGCCGAAAACGATATGGGCATGAATGGCCAGCAAGGGTTCAACTCGCGACGATTCAGTGGCATGCCTGCATCGATGTCCCAACCAGGTGCCGTGACTGAAGAAGAAAGAGAAGAAAGGAGAAGAGCTTGGTGGCTTCTATACATTGTCGACCGACATCTTGCGCTATGCTACAACAGGCCACTTTTCCTCCTCGATGCTGAATGCGAAGGTCTGCTGCAGCCTGAAGATGAGTCAGTCTACCAGGCAGGCGAGTATTACACAACCGAAAATATGCCCGAGACATACTATCGACGAAGAGGCCCACCGCTGGAGTGCACTGGACACAGCATCTTTGGCTACTTCCTACCATTGATGACCATACTAGGAGAAATCGTGGATCTTAATCATACACGTAATCACCCTCGTTTCGGTATGCGCTTCAGAAACGGTACAGATCTCGATGATATGGCGCACGAGATCAGTCTTCAACTTGACTCGTACGGTCGCAGCCTGGAGGCGTTTGAAGCGCGATTCATTCCAGCTGATGGCACCAACCCTGACGGCACACATGTCGACAATGCTAGTCCTTCCAACCAATCGACGAGTAGCAACCGCATTACCGAAACCGTTTTGCTCACCAAGACAATCGTGGCTTACGGCACGCACCTGATGCACGCTTTGCATATCCTTCTGAACGGCAAGTGGGACCCCATCTCTCTCCTGGACGATAACGATCTCTGGATCTCTTCACAATCGTTTGTTTCGGCTACAGGACACGCAGTTTCAGCTGCCGATGCTATCAGTGGTATCTTGGACTACGATCCGGATCTCAGTTTCATGCCGTTCTTCTTCGGAATATATCTTCTGCAGGGTAGTTTCTTGCTACTTCTGATTGCGGACAAGTTGCAAGGAGAGGCCAGCGCGAGTGTCGTCAAGGCATGCGAGCAGATTGTTCGAGCACACGAAGTCTGTGTTGTGACTTTGAACACAGAATACCAGGTAAGTTACCTCCTTCGCCCCATTCCCATCCTCAAGAAACGACTAACACACCTCGCAGAGAAACTTCCGAAAAGTCATGCGTAGTGCATTAAGCCAGGTTCGTGGGCGCAGTCTCGAAGACTTTGGTGAACAACAGCAACGCCGCAGGGAGGTGCTTGCATTGTACAGATGGACAGGAGATGGTTCCGGACTGGCGTTGTAGATCAACGACGGATCTATCAGTCTTCAAAAAGCGATTATAGCAACAACGATGTCATGTGGGTATGGGATTGGTCTCTGGCGCGCGCCAAAATGGCTGCTATCAAGCCCGATGTTTTCTTCTTTTCTCTATTTTCCTTATTTTCAGATACCCTATGCTGTTTTCGAGCGTCGCGGCAGACAGTACATATTGTATGCGATGACATGTCCTGCAGACTCTTTGAAACAAACGTCCCCTTCTCGGAAAAGCGCTGTCAAAATGCAGCATTGAATTCGGATGCCCGTGATCTGCATGGAAGAACGACCTGCGGGCTCGAGCGCAGCAGCTCTCACATACTATTTGACGGCGTAAGTCGCAACTGAGTTCTAATCTGCTCAATCCCTGAGCTTCGCAGGATAATCTTACTCTATCGATCTATAGGTGTCTACGTGCTTACAAACCCTCCCTGCCTCATCCCTATTCATCCATCCAATAAAGCAACAGGAGGCTGCAGTCAATCTTATCTACTCTATACATCAACATCGTCCACGTGTGATAGCCATGGCTGGACAGGGTTTCGGAGCAAGCCAGGATCCGGCGCATGTGAAATCAAATGACAGCACAGTCCATCTCCCCACATGCCGTCTGTCAATCACAACGGTGGAGACGAGCGAGACTCAGGGACGACATGAAGGAACACGTGCAAGACAAACACGGCTATAATAGGGATACAAAGAAGGGACAACAATATAGAACACTCGCATCCGAGGGAAGGTCGATGGCTTGGAGAGTCGGTCATATTGACAACCGATGTTCTTTCCCGTGAGGTGGCATTGGCAAGCCCAAAAGCTTGGCCGCATCACCGCATCATTGGATCAGGTAGTCGCCGACCGACTTTCGAAGAGGGCATCCAATCCTTTCGGCCAAGGCACTTTTGAGTACTATACGGCGCAGACTTCGCTTCCCATATCGCCGTCGCCGAACCTGTCGTCGAAACACAGCTATTCCTCCGTTTCATCAACAATCGCATTAATTCAATCCTGCCTTTGCTCCATAACTCTCACTCCCCGAACGCAAACACGAAGCGAGCTTGCCCATCATGGACCCGTCGCCGATGCAGTCGCCCATGTCAGCTCCTACACAGAATGCTCCTGAAGCATCAACTTCAGACATCCCTTCGCAATCGTTGGCATTTGGTGGGAGTACTTACAACACGGCCGATAAGCCTCGCCCCTTGCCCATTCGTTTCCACAGCTCCGACGACAACAACCCCGCTCGTAGAGCCTCCGTCCAGTTTATGCCCAATGTGAGAGTCGCTGGAGGAGCAGCTGAAGCCAGCCGTAGCCGGAGTCGTAGACCGGTACCCATCAAGGATAGCTCCATCAACAGGCGACTTAGTAGTCCTCCACCACCTACGTGAGTCACTTGCAGCTGATGCTTCAAGGGTTGCGCAGACTGACATATTTATCAGGCAGTTCAAGCCTCGCGTTAGTTTCGACACGTTTGACAATCGCGACGCATCTGACTTCTCCCTTACGCTGAGCCGTAAGCACCGCGAATACGAATACACCAAGCGTTCGCGCACCTTTCTCTGTGGTACAGATACCAACGACTATTCCGATACTGCTCTGGAATGGTTGATTGATGAACTTGTCGACGATGGCGATGAGGTCGTCTGTCTCAGAGTGGTTGAGAAGGACAGTAAAGAGGCAGCTAAATGGGCTGGTGGTGGCAGTGACAGAGGAGGCAGAGAGCGCAGTTACCGTAAGGAGGCCAACCGCATGCTTGAACGTATTGAAGAGAAGAACACCGAAGACAAGGCCATCAACATCATCCTGGAATTTTCTATCGGCAAAGTCCAGGACACGATTCAGCGCATGGTATGTTGATTCACTGCCATCTTCGGAGAGTCACAGCAACTGACATGGATTACAGATTAGAATCTACGAGCCGGCAATCTTGGTTGTCGGCACCAGAGGTCGATCTCTAGGAGGGTTCCAAGGACTGCTACCGGGCTCCGTGTCCAAATACTGTCTCCAACATTCCCCAGTCCCCGTCATCGTCGTACGCCCCTCATCCAAACGCGACAAGAAGAAGCGCAAGAGACTTCAAGATCCTACCCGCCGTGGCTATCGCGACATTCTGGACAAGAGTGACAACACTGCCGCCAATGACGCAGGCTATACCCTGGATCCTCTACACCGCCTCAGCATCATGCCAGGCGACGGCCTAGGCGCCTTACCCGAACTGGAGAAACGCGACGCCGAAGAGGAAGCACGCATGGTCGCCGAAGCCATCGGATATCGCCCAGATCAAATCGCACCGGACGGAGAACCCCTTAGTCGCGTGACCTCCGCTCGCTCAGACGTTAGTCGCCGCAGCGGACGCAGTGGTCGCAGTGGCAGTTTCGGCAGCAATCGTAGCGAAAGTCCCGAAACTCTGCGCTCTCCATCCCGCGGACTGCTACAATCTCCCCAATTACGCGCAGTAGCCGACTCCGGCGCCGAAAACTCCGAATTCGATGATTCCGACGACGAGCACAATAGTGCTGCAGCGCCACACTCTGCATACTACGAAGCTCAAGAACGATCTTTGCGCGAAGCCAGAGAAAGAGCACTCAAAGCCGAAGAAGAGGAAAAGGAACGAGAGAGGCAGGCCAAAGAGAGTAAAGAGAATGGGAGATTGGGGGACGGAGGTGGTGTTTTGGACTTGTTGAGTCAATTGGGTGGAGGTGACGATGGACCCAAAGGATCGAACAAGGGGAAGAAGTCGAGGTATCCCATCCCTTGATTTTTTTTTCATATTGATACTTTTGTGTTTTTTTCGTTCTTTGTGGTATCAGAGGATGGGAGTATGAGCGAGAGCTTCTTTTCGAGAGCATACCAGATTATGTGGATATATTTCAATTCTTCTCTCCATTTGCTTGAGTGCTTGAGTGCTTCTTACCTCCCTGTGTGCCAAATTCTGTCACTTTTGGACATCTTCCAGGCCATCCTAGGGATTGTTTGGTCCTGTAGAAATGCACAATTGTTTTTTCAAGATCGCTCTAATCGTCCGCAGAGAGACGCTAACTATCACGCCCCTCAAGGAAGGCCTACAGCTCTGAAAATGTTAGAATCGTGCAAATTCTACAGTCAATACGCGTGAGACAAGAGTTTAGCACATGGGGGAGGAAGGGACACAAAACTGCAAATCACAACATGGGCAAAAAGGGAAAAAGTGATATATAAGAGACATGAACAATGGCGCCTACAGCTGGCTGCTGCTGCTGCATGCACTTATACAAAAACGCCCATCATTGTTAAAATGCAACACGCTTTCAAAACGAATATCAATATACCCACGCCATGCAAAGAAAACCCATTCAACACAACAAACAGCTTCTCTCCGTTTTTATTCTTATTCAAACCCATCGTTTTTCGGATCGGGTCGATCGAGAGTGGGGCTGTTTCCGACCACTGCGACACCTAAAGGATCTAAACCTGAGGACACGGGTGGAATACCAGCGGCGACGCCAGCGCTGATGCCTGCGGTGCTGAGAGTTCTAGCATGTCCAAGGATTCTGGTGGGTTCTTGGATAGTTTCCACATCCGCTTCTGCTGGTTCCGTGTCCTCAGCACCATCATCAGCGGTATCGGGTCGACCATCCTCCACCCTCTGTCCCAAGTCCTGCAAAAATGTTTCCAGATGCTGGAATGTGGACAGTGGCTTGAACGTCGAATAGGCCTTTTCCCCTTTCTCGAGCATTTGTTTCCTCGACTCATACAAAGATGTGGCCGCGACTAGATTAGTATCGGCTTGTCTGTTCATCCCCAACACCACCCAACTCTCCGCAGCCAGCACATGGAAAAACGCAGCTTTTCTAGCTCTAGCACCTGATTTGAGTGTGCCGTGGCCGCGACGGGATGAATAGCATGAGGCGATTCGTTCGAGGAGAAGCGCATGGCCTGTCTGTGGTACCAAGCGATCTTCCAGGATACGTGTGGCCCAGCGCGCTGAATCGTCTAGTGCGGAGCCGCCGCGGAGACGTAGTAGTTCGGTGCTGAGGATCAGAGTGCGCAGGGCGGAGTAGGGTGCTGAGCAGCGGGTGAGGTAGGAATAATATGCCGTTTCTAGGAGTTGGTCTAGCGAGTCGACGCGGACTCTTGAGGATACTACGGGGGCGGCTAGCAATGCTGTGATGGCGGCCATTTCATTGGCACCGGCGTAGTGTCTCCAGGCTTTGTCGTTTTTATAATCGGTGCAGAGCAGCTCGTAGGTACTTTGTGCGAGTTTGAAATCTCGCAGCATGAAGGCGTAGTCGGCTAGTTTGCGAAGAACGGCTTCGGGTGTGTCGGGTTTGTAGAAGCCTTGGAGAGCATCGTAGTTGCTGTTTGAACCGCCGATGCCAGTAGAGGAGCCTCGTGAGGAGAAGCCAAAGGTGAAACGTTTCGAGACGAGGCCGATTTTGCCGGCGATACCTCGTCGGCGTGATGCTACTTCGTTGTTCCAGAGGGCTGAAAGGCGTTCCATTCCTGGTACTACTGATTGGGTCACCATTTCTCGAACAAATGCTCGAATGGCGGCTGCATCGGATTCGAAAATGTATGGTGTAGGATCGTCGTCTACTTCTGAGCTTTCTGTTTGGGAGTTAGTACGATGAATTGGACGTAGCATGAAACGCTTTGTGTTTACCTCTAGTGGCAATCTCACCCAACTCCTCACCGGCAGATAACCATTCGCAAGTGGGTAACCTCATGCTGTCATCGTCTGAGGGAAGACACTCATTGCTTCGCAAACGCAGTAAATGACAATGTAGACCGAAATGACGCTTCATTTGTTCGTATAGAGCAGTGGACTTTGTAATGTCGTCGTGATCTTCGTCATGAATCAGGACATAATATCGTAAGAACTCGTTATTGACGTATGGAGGTGGTTTATGTTGGCCAGTGTTGGAGTTGGCATATAGGGTTCGGAGCTCATCTATAGGGGCAGGGTTGCGAGAGCTGATGGCTATTACAAGAGCGACGGGGTGGGAGAAAGTTTCGTGAGAAGTGACGGGTATTCCGGAAAGGAGTCTTCGAAGGTATAGGGTGTAAAAGGGAGTAAGGCGTGATGGGTGGGGTTTTGTTTCGGGGCCAGAGAAGTAGTCATCGCCTGCTGGCGGTTGATCCTGTGCATATTTCAGGTGACGGGCAACTAGCTCATCAATCTGTTCGACATCGCCTCCGGTCCGTAGACGTGCAGGGCGGTATTCGGGGAGGTCGGACGGATTGGGGTCCAGTCTAGGGGCTTCAAGGCCGTCGGATACACCGGTGAACCTGATTCCAAAGTCGTCCCATGGTCTGCTGGCACCAGTGCTATCCCTAACAACGACTCTACCAGCTACGTTCTCTCCGAACGGGCGCAATAACTCGAGAAGACCACCATTGATGCCTTTGTGACGCAACAGCTCTTGACAATCATCCGAGGCAAGGACCGAAACACGAGGAGCAAAGGCGCGTAGAACTAGTTGGCGGACTTCATCGGGTTGAGCGGCCGTGGTGGGTGAGTTCAAGGCATTTGCAAGTCTCGTTGCGGGCGGAGAGAAGACAGAGGCATTGACGACTCCAGCAGGTGGTGTCGATGTGCCTGATGCAGTGGGCGAGTGTTGAGCTGAGGAGGTGGATGCGAATAAGCTGGCGACTGAAGCGTTCGAGCGTCGATAGGGTAGTGATAATCTGGGTGCTACGCGACGGGCGGCGGACTGTGGTATAGATGTCGTCGACTCGGAGTCGCTTTGGAGCGGTGACTGAAAGCCCGCCTCGCTGGAAGTAGACGTCATGTGTCGCTTGCACTCGGCCAGTGACTTGATAGACCAGCCTTCCGGATGCGCATAGAAATCAGAAATCAAATATCAAGACGTCGTAAATAATATTGAATCATGTGCCACGCTGATGGCATACGGATAAACATGTCGAGATGCGCCGGCTATAAATGGTTGCTCCTTCTGTTTCGGGAAGCTTTGCCGAGCTCGAAAAATGCATCATCAGCCTTTCATGTGACTGACAATCATGAATTACACCCAACACATGTTTGCAATGCGCCCAACAACTATTTGAAGAAAACATCTTGCTCCCACCGCACGTTCATGATCAATCCACGCAGCTTGGGATTCACTATCGTCCGCACTCAGCTCGCTCATACAAGAAGACTCTCACTGCTACGGACATTATCTGCTCCATGTCTCGCGACTAAGTGCATGTCTCCTGCTTTAATTCGTACAAGACAGTCGCCTGAGCCTGTACAAAAATCTATCAAACGTCGAAAGCTCAGCTCTGCTCGTGCTTCTAACACCGCCAACATGTCCACAAATTCTCGTGTTTTGGAGCTCACCGAAGTTGAGGAGAACCTGCGCACTCTCCTAATCGATGTTGCCAAATACATTGACAACTCTCCCGGACATGCTTCAGAAAGTCAAGTTCCCCTTCCTGATGACCTCGCGAAACAGCCTCTTGTTCTGAGGTGGACCGGTGGTTGGGTCCGTGACAAACTTCTCGGTGTTGCGAGCCATGACATTGATGTGGCCATTAACAAAATGACTGGTTTCCAATTCGGTCTGAGACTGAAGGAGTACCTTGAGATTTCTGGAAATCCCGAAAAATATGGCCTAGAGGGTGTGGCTAGCAACGAGTCTCAATCAAAAAAGGCCGAATCTGGAAAGAGCAAAATCGTTGGTGGCCTACACAAGATCGAAGCAAACCCGGAAAAGTCGAAGCACTTGGAAACTGTCACAACAAAAATTCTGGGTCTCGATATCGATCTGGTCAACCTACGCAAGGAGACATATTCCGAAGACAGCAGAAACCCTCAGATGGAATTTGGCACCCCTGAAGAAGATGCTCTTAGACGTGATGCGACCGTCAACGCCATGTTCTACAACATCACCACTCGTGAGATTGAGGACTTCACCGGTAAAGGCCACAGCGATATGGCTCAGAACATCATTCGCACACCACTCGAACCCTACCAAACCTTCAAAGACGACCCCCTTCGTGTTCTGAGATTGATCAGATTTGCCAGCAGACTCAACTACACCATCGAGTCCGAGGCAAGGAAATGGATGAAGGATGCCGAGATCAAGAGTGCTCTCCAAGCAAAGATCAGTCGTGAGAGAGTCGGCGTAGAATTGGAAAAGATGCTGAGAGGTCCTGATCCACTCATGGCTCTGAATCTGATTGACCAGCTCACCCTCTACTCTACTATCTTCTCGGACCCCGTCCAGGACCAGACCAAGGTCTACACACCGGACACGGACAACTGGACTACCGTCATCAACTTTGTTCAGGAGATTCTTTCGTCCAAGACTGGCGACATGCTGGTTCGTGATGCAGAAGAAAGATATCTTGTATGGCTCTTGTCGGCAATGGTCCCTTACAGAGATGCTCCCTCCCCTCCACAAATCGAGGGCAAGAAGCCGCCACCCCCTATCGCCACCACTGTCGCACGTGAAGGCTTCAAGGCCACCAACAATGTGTGCACAGTCATCACCAATTCCATCAAGAATCACTCCGAAATCTCAATGATGGTAAGCAACTCTTACGGACGAAAGCGCCCAGCACGTGAAGAGTTGGGAATGGCCATTCGCCGCTGGGGTTCTACATGGAGATCACAGACAGCCTTCGCCCTGCTAGTCAACGTTGCCGATGAGCCGTCTGCTGCCAACTGTAAGTCCAAATCCCAGGTCTACGTCGATTTGTCCTCGAAACTAACAACACAAGCTCATCTTTCTGCATTCTCCAACTTCCTCGAGTACGTTCATGAGCTGGACCTTCTCGACGTCCACGCGCTCAAGCCTATCCTTGATGGTAAAGCCTTGACCAAAGCTCTCGGCGTGCCAACTGGCCCATGGATGAAGGACGCCCTCGACGTAGTAATGCGCTGGCAACTGCGTAACCCTGGCAAGAAGGACACTGCCGAAGCTGTTGAAGAAGTCCGCATCGCCAAAGACCAATCCCCAACTCCTGGTGAGCTCACAGCAGACCTCATGACATATTTCCTCCAGCTTACCATTCGCCCGCTGTTTGTAAAGACACAAACACAGCAGGTAACAAGTCAAGGGCGTAAGGTGCAAACCACCGTCCTACCTAAAAAGTTTGAGCGAAATCAGGAAGAAAAGACATGGAAAGGAAGAGATAGTTACGCACTAGACTTGCTTCGATGGGTCATCGTTGCTGCAGATGCTAGTTTGGTGGAAAAGAACTGGCACGCGATAGTGCCACCGTTACTCAGCATTCTTGACGACGTCGACACGGAATACAAAGCTCAAGGTTGCGAACTGCTGAAAATGTTACTGGATAAGACACCGCCATCTTTGTTGAAACGCACTGGTCTGGGAGAAGTTTTTGAAGAAGTCCTGATGCCGTGTCTAGGCTACCTACCGACTCTGACACCTGAAGACCATAGTGCTCGTCTACTTACTGTCGCCTACCCTGCTCTCCTATCACTCTCTGCTGCTCTGGACGACCCTTTGACCGCACAAAACTCGCAGAAGCCGTCTCAACGGCTGAAGCTACTAGACAATTTGGTCCGCAAAGGTGTCTTGATGACCTTTACCTACTGTCCGGAACATGCCAAAGTCACCACAGTCACAACCTCAAGTCTATCTGCCATTCTCAGCTCGCTAGGTTTGGATTCTATCAAACATCTTCCATTCATTCTACCCATGCTTTGTTCCATACTTACACACCCTTTCGTCACTGCTTCTCCACCTCTTTTGCTTTCGTCGATCAAAGCATTGCAAGCGATCATCCTCAACACATGGCCCAGGATGCACATTCACAAGACAGAAGTCTTGAAATGTGTGACTGTTCCGTGGATAAGGATGCAAGAGGAGCAAGTAAATGGAGATGACTTTGACAAGATCAAGGAGGAGTTTAAAGTTGTGGTCGAGATGCTTAGAGGTGCTCTCCAGGAACATGCTGATGAGTTTCAAGAAGAGGTCGAGGAGTTGATCGAGGTGGATGCGAGATTGGCCGAATTGTTCACTGGCTAGTCGATGGGTGACGATAGGTAGACAATCCATTCGATCACATCAACCGCAGGCTCTCCCCAACATGATGAGGTGACGATTCGAGTCCTACTTGTCTGAGTTCCCTGAACAGTGAAAGTAGGTCTGACGACCAGTGCTTTGAGGCATAGGTAAAGCGAAACATGTCCACACTCAATATACAGAGGCCTCACACGTGCGATCTTCTCACTCCATCTCACAAGATATTTGACAATAGAACTATTTGCTCTCACCCAACCCCAAGTCTTGGCTTCCATATCTTTGTCCTGTCTACCACAGAACTTGGGTCACCCTTCTTCCTCCTTGTCTTCGTCGTCGCAAATCACAACAACACACGACACAAACACTCGTAGAACGCGAGATGCAGTACAAGATCAGGAAGTCGGTCCCCAAGAAGCCGCGTATTATCAAGCTGTCTAAGACTACCTTTGACGAAGACCTCAGCAGCGCAATTTCAAATTTGAGAGAATCTGGCAATCTTGCCGGAAACCTCATCACTACTCTGGAAACTCAAAACCTCGACCAATCCGTCATCAGAACCATCAAGTCTCAAGTGGGAGCATCCAAGCGGCTGCTGGTCTACCTACTTGTTGCCTCTTGTACCGCGTAAGTCGATCCTCCTATATGACGATGGCAAATAATATGATTCAATCCTGACTGCTATACAGAACATCTGATCTCGGCGCTGACGACATCCTCAAGACGCTGATAGAGGAACAAGTCAGCCGTAAGGTCACAAAGCTGTACGAGGACGGCATCTCCTACGAGGTCCTTGGCCTCAACGCGGATCACGGCGACTTGGAAAAAGCTCTGAGCGAGGGTATCATGGACAGAGCAGATTCGTTCTTCACCAAAGCTGTCAAGGCTGTTCTGATGGAGAAGATTAAGGAGGAGCTCAACACCATTGTCCTTGAGATGGTCATGAAGGCCCAGAGAGGACAGGTTGAGACCATCAGAAAGCAGTTGCAGGACCATGATGATGATGAGGAAGAGAACGAGGCCGAGGATGATTGAACGATACCGTGATAACACTGAAGCTATACAACAATCATGAGCTCAAAGAAGAGAATGAGCGGCAGGAAGGAAAAAGAGATATCGAGCCTGAACATATCGGCCAGCAGAATTACGGGGAGTGAGAACGGAAGGAACCATCGGAAACGAGCAACATCACAGTGAAGAGGGATTCACAAAGCACCCACATTCAGAAGGAGCAGCCTATCACTCAATCTCACTCTCACATCCATTCATTGATCAATACAAAACTTAAGCTCTCAAATTCTTTTCTCTATCTCTTTCTCTTGTCCTCACGCACTTACTTAACGTCTTCCAGAGGTTAGTTCTTTCATTCAAACCGGCAATACACTTATACAAGTGCTGACAGATACCAAGATGTCTGACCAAAGCCGCTCGATCGGCAGCCTCCTGAGGGGGGCAAATCGCTCTGCGAAGATGATCACGCTCACTATCGACAAAATGCAGAGATCTAGAAATAACAGACATGGGGAAACTATTACTCACAGGATGGAATACATCAAACATCAAGCTAGATTTTGCAGAGAACATACCCTACAAGCCACCAAAAAAACTCAAAAAGTAAGTCCACTACCAACCGACTTACATCTAATCACCACTAACTCCATTCCACTAGACTCAGACTCCTCACAACGAAGCTCGAAAAAATCATCGATGAAGAAGTCACCCGCACAGTCAACGACCTCAACTCAAACCCCACCACAAAACCTCTCATTAGCATCGAGCCAGAACCTCTCAAAGCCTTCCTTGCCGAAAAGGTAAAAGACAGAGCCGATGCCATATTCGATGACGCTCTTCTACTGGAGATCAGAAACAGAGTCAAGGCTCAGATCAACAAGGCTTTGATGGAGGATTTCGAGGAGTTTCAGAAGAAGCAGGTCGAGGTGTTGAGACAGCATATCCAGGGCGATAATACTACAGCTGATCTTGATGGTACTGGTAACTGTTGAAGGTGATGCTTGATATCGCCAAGGAGATTGAAGAGAAAGCGCCGTTCTGCAGAGCAATAGCGAAAAGAGAGCAAGCTTACCTCCCGAGTCGAACCCTCGCCCCCCATCACAGAGGTCATATAATCCAACCAGATTTGTTTCCTTAGCAATCCGCTGTGTGGTGTAACGGCTTACACTCATGATTTCGGCTAACCAAAACCACTCCAAGAGTTCCGCCGTGTAGTCTTAATTGCGGATCGCAGCCAGATGTCCGCCATCTGGTGATTTAGATCAAGGAACAAATTGTCGAGGGTGTTTTCCCGGAGCCTTTGAGGCTCAGGTTTTTTTGCTTGTTTTGTAAGGAGGAGCAGATGGTTTGTTTTTGCGTGGAGTATCCGTACGCCACTCGGACATGGCAGTGGACATTTCACTTGGATCATTAAAAGTATCCTGCGCTTTTTACAGCTATCTCACAGGGGAGAGGGAGTTCGGTGCCGGGTCAATACCGCTGCGGCTACGTCTACGTTACCTAAGCAAACGAATCGAGATACCATCACTCAAGAAAATCGCTGTCATGAAATGCAACCATCCCGCCGAGCAAACATGTATCCCTCTCTACATGATTCCACTCCAGGCTTACAACTCTGCCTAAGACACCCATGGAACTGCAGGTTGCTTTCTCTCCGGATGAACAAACTTATCAAGCAAAAAGCCTGCTAGACTTCTACCCACAACGTCTATGCAGGCATTGACTATTGCAAGAAAAATGTGGTGCTATACAGTAGATACTTCTCAATGGAAGGCCTCCTCGTCCAGTAGTACTCATCGTCCACAATTCACGATTCACAATGCACAAGGAAATGGACAAGATTATTAAGGTACGTAGCATTTTAAGCTCATCGCAATAAGGAGCAATGTGCTACAGATTGTTCAAGCACCTAATCTGTAAAAGCAAAAGGCGGGAATGATGCATCATCATCGTCATCAAGCAAATGAGACGGAGCGGCCTTGCACACTCGAATTCTTCCTCGGTCGTCCCTTCTTCCTTGGCGTGTTCTGCGAAGAATCGATGCTCTTTCGCTTGCGGCCACGCTTCTGACCACTGCCGGGCGTTGCGCTTTCACCTCTCTCGCTTGGCGTCTCATATCCATCACCGTTCAATGTCATTGAGGTGTCCATGTCACCTTCCTCGTCCTCTTTGTCGATCTTGAGCTCACTGTCAACCGCCATGACCTCCGAGAAGGAAGAACAGAGCCTGAGTTGATCCTCAGGCGCCTCGAGGGCCTTCATAATCTCTTGATTACGCTGAAGGTACCTCTCAGTCAGATTGGTCGAGTTGGGAATACGTTGTGGTGCACGGACACCTTCCTTACTGGCCTTGCCCTTGACCGCCGTCTGGTGTCTGGACACGTTCCAGACACGGCGAAGATATGTACGTAATTCCCACAAGAGTAGAAGAGTTTGCACGTAGACAGTCAGCTCTCTCAAGCGCGCGGGTGCGACTGGCTTGCTTTGGCTTCCGGTGAAGGTGGTCGGGTTGGCAACACCATTCTCAACATCAGTCATTGGTGCGTCTTGTTCGATCAGCATTCGAAGGACATCAACATCGACCATGTGAGCCACAGGAGTACCAGTGTTGGCCATGAGCTTCTCGAGGCAATCGATCAGATGCTGTAGTTCATCGAACTTGGAGTAGTCGAAGAAAGCCAAGTTCTCAGAGACAAAGCGGGTGAAAGCGACATGAGAAGGCAGCGCGCCCGACATGTCTAATTTCGAAACATCAAAGCCCACTCCTGCCTTGCCACAGATTGCTGTCAAGAACTTGATGCGAATTTTTGCTTTGCCAGTCTTGAGCACTTCCCAGAAATGATGCATCTTCGAGGTTGGAGGAGTGCCAGTGAAACCCTGATTGCTCTTTGCCACATCTCGCTGATACTCGAAAGCTTGGTGGATTGCGCCAATATGCTCTTTCTCGAACATAGCCTCGTGTTTGCTATAAAGCCCCATGTGTTCCTGGAAGGCGAAAGTAGCTATCTTAGCATCCGGACAGGTCTCAAGAGCAATGAAGCATGGTCCTGTCTCTTTAGGGTGCACGAGACCTTGACGGCCGATACTAGCGACCACTTGGACTGCATTGAAGGCGAGAGCATCGGCAGAAGTGAGAGCGACATGGCGAATCTTACTTAAGAACTGTTGAGCAATAGAGGTGGCCGCGCCGTCACGATCAGTCGCCATGTATGTATTGCCCAGTCTCTCGGTGCCGGCTTCCACACCAGTCCCGACTTTAATTTGACTCCACTCACCAGGCTTATCGCCGGCACAGTAGAAGTCTTTGAGACCAACAATCAAAGTCATAGGCAACTGCGGGTCATCAGATTCGAGAGCCAACTTGAAAGCACTGCAAACATCAGTGCGCATCAGTTGACCAGGCCATGCTTGACACAACATGCAGACACTATCGAGTGCTGCTTGACGAAGTACCATGGGCTGATTAGGACTTGTGAACGGGCATATCAGGTCGACTGCCAGGAAAGCCACATGATTGCCCTTGTAGTCTGTGAACTTCTCCTTGAAAGCCTCGAGATGAGAATCGAGGTTGAATGCTTTACCAAAATGACCAGCAATGGTGATGAGTCTTCTCGTTTTCTGCGCTGCAGCTGGGTTGCCGTTCATATCAACAACTAAGCCTCGCTTGATCTGATCATAGAGCGATAGTGTAACTTTGACGAGTCTTTCAGTGTTGTGCAATTCACCATCAAGCGTCCAAAGGCATGTTGCCACCTCCTTGAGTTCTGCTGGTGGGAGTCTAGTAAAGCTTCCAAGAAGAGCTTGCTGAATGTTACTCAAGAAGTCTCGGTTGAGGTTCTTCATATGAGGCAGAGTGTGACGGAGAATGACGATTGCCGAGCGATACACCAGCAGATTATCGTCAGAGCTGAGGTTCTTGACGTAAGGTTGTAGAGTCTGGAGCTGGTCTGCGGTGAAAAGTTTGGCATTTGCAGCAGCAAAGATGGTGAGCGTTTGCAATACGTGTTGCTGCGGAGGACTTTCCGGAAGCTCGCTTGGGTCGATGATAGCGTCAAACATCAGCTTGACCATCTCTTTACAGACTGCGATGTTTGGCTTTGCTGCTTTGGATTTGTCCGACAAGATCTGCTGCAAGAGCTCGGGCAAGACCGCCTCTGTGGTATCGGTCTTGCGCTTGACAATGTTGATCACCAAACTGGTTTGCTCACGTAGACGAAGCTTCTTCTTGACTGAGTCCGTGTCCGAACCAGAAATGGTGTGGAAAGGCGTCATCCAGATGTCTTCGAAAGTATGACGAGCGAGCTCCACAATGCTTTCATCAGCGTCAGTGACTCGATTGATCAAAGTGTCTGCGATCAAGGCCTTCATGCTCAAGGCGTCGTTGCGTAAGTACATGTCTTTCAACATCTTCATCGCGCGCTTTCTAACGTGCAAATTGGCATCCTGAGCTCTCATGATGACGCGCTCGTAGAGCGTCGTATCTAGCTTTGGTCGCAACGAAAGACACTTGGCAATCAGACCCAGAGCAGAATCTCGAACCTGAGTTGAATTGTCCTGCAGACATCTAATGATGCTGTTGATGAAGAAAGTTCCTTGATCGAGAACCGCAGGATCCATCTCGAGAAGCTGTTCAATACTCTTCAGACTCTTGCTTCGTAGGGAAGCTTGATCACCGGCCATAGTGCCAAGAAGCTTACTAAAGATCTTGTTGAAGGCGCGACAGAAGGGCAAGTTCATGGTAATCAAGACGGCGGCGAATCTGCCATCTTCTGTGGTAACCTTCTTGAACTCGTACTGGTCGAGCCACGTCGAGTCCTTGACCATGAGCGCCAGGCGATCTTCGAGTTTTGTCAACCTCAAGGTACCTTGGTTGGGTTGAAGAACCTGCTTGGCCCACTGAACGGTGTGGTATCCACGTGCGGTCAACAACTCCTTATCTTCCGTACCTCTAGCCTGAAGATATTCAAGAACAATTCGGTAGGGGCCATCAAATGACAACAATTCCTCATCTTCCAGCTGTTCTGCGACAATGCTCTCATGGATCTGTAACAACATGGCTGTGACTTCCGAGCGATCTGTGTTGGGGTGACGAGCTGAGGATTGGGCCAGAAGACGTAGCTCTGTGATTCTGGAGGCCATGAGACCCATCAACTCAAGAGCCATGGCTTTCGAAGGCGCAGATCCTTTGTGATTTTCTGAAAGTTCAAACAGCTTTGCCAAAAGCACACGGAGGAACATTTCCGCTGCGGGCCAATCGGTGTTGCCTAATACGTTTAAAAAGTCTTCAGTGAAGATGTCGAGGAGGTTTCTGTATGGCTGATCACCGGATTTCGTTGAAGTCAAAGCACGCTGAACCATGTAGTTGACAACATAGTGAGCGTCTCTGTATGCAGCTTCAAAGAGAGGGTTGGAAATTGACGGTAAGTCCTCTGGCCCCTCGCTCACGCGCTTCTTGGGCTTTGGCTTGGGACGACGTTTTTTCTCAGTCTCGCTGTCGAAGTCCGAGTCTTCATCAGCGCCATCATCAGAGGACTCCGGATCTTTTTCCTCGTTCTCCTCTGCATCGTCCTCGGGAAGGACTTTCGTTTTGGCTTCCATGCGAGTCGCGCTAGTCTGAACCAAACGCATGAGAAGAGCTGAAACCAATTGAATCGGCTTTGTATCGACCATTTTGAATTGACGAGCGCTTTGTCGGCCGACAGGGAGTTTTTCGAGAGAGGTCAAAACTTCATCAAAGATTGATTGTCTTTGATCAGGGTAGCGGGCAAAGACCTTTGCGAGTACATCCATGGCAGCTCTACGAGCAGTTTCAAACCTTTGAATCCCAAGCGCAGAATCCTTTTCCGCTGTCGCATTCTCGACGAATACCAAAGTCTTGCAGATAAATTCTGCGGATATGATAGCACGCTCATCGACGTCGGTCGCCGCAATGAGATCGCCCAGAAGTTTGATGACGCGGATACAGACGGTGAGCAGCTGATTGAGGGGCTTGCTCTGGGAAGAGGCCACCCTGAAAGCATCGCTGGTTTCTCCATTACTTCTCATCTCCACCACGGGGATGACGCAAGTCTCGACCACATGGGTCAGACTGTTCAGAAGAGTGATGAGTGTCTCTTCAGAGTACAATTGCTTCTCCTCGCGGCCAGCCGTCATAATACGTAGCAATGTTTTACAAGCAGTCAGACCTTGTTCTCCGGTGGCGATGCGGTGAAGCCAGTCATCGACCTCTTGGGGCGTATCTTCATCAATGCGATAGTTGGAAAGACCTGCTGCGCTGGCAGCATGATCACACAAACGTTGTATGCGGCTAAGGTCGTCGACATCAATGGTGGAGAGGCGACCATTGGAGACGACCTTCAGCAAGGCACTGTCAAGCTGTGTCTGGACGGTCGCTTGAAGTACCGGCGCGCCCTCAGTTGCGTCCTCGGTGTTGAAGAAGCGAGCAGCGTTGGACGAGACCATTCCAGATGTGTCGGCTTGCATTTGATCCTCAGCCTCGAAAATCTCAGCAATCAGGTTTCGAAGTCGCGTCACTGCGGTATTTGCCTTTTCCTGTAGAACGATGTTCGCCGAAGTCAGACGTTGGTTGTCCTCGAATTGTGCACGTTTCTCAGCATCAGCCTTGGTGGCCTGAGAAATGTTCTGGGAAGGCACATAGTTGTACTGAGCGCGTTGTGCCTCGGTGAGAGCTTTCGGTATCACGACAGCGATTGTGGATCTTTGAGAGCTGGGTTGAGAGCCTTGCGATTGGGCTGGTAGATCATTGTATGCTTGCGATGAATGGCTTGGTTGTTGAGAGGGAGGAGCTGGCGATGGAGTGATTGGTACTACAACTTGTGGATAGGGTCTTGAAGCTGAAGACGTAGGTTGTGTCGCAGATGACGGAGGCGCAGTTGTTGGTTGAGAGCGGCTCTGACTGTGGTGGAGTGGAACGGGTGTGGTTGCTGCTGGTGTGACAATACGAGCCTGTGGTTTGGAGGGCTTGGATACCACATTGGAAGCCGGCGTAGGTAGAGTGGCTTTTGTGGCAGTGTAGTGAGAGGGGATAGTTCTGTCAAGAACCATCTTTGCGAAGGGGCCAAGTTGGTTCCTGGATGGAGTTGATGCAGACTGGCCGGGACGAGAATTGGACTGCGCAAACCTAGCAGGCTTGTTGAAGCGGTATTGAGTGAGATTGTCCGGGTTGAGAAGGTGTTGGACAGATTCCAGCGTTTTGGTCAATTGCTCCGAGGCTCTTTCAGCATTGTTGGCTTGCGCGTCAAGTCGCTCTAGCATTCCATGGGCCGATATCTTTTGTTCTTCTGACGAGAAGATCTGGGCGGGGGACGAAGGGAACGCTAATGGAGGAGGTATGGCATCTGAGTAGAACAATCAGCTATTGTGCACTTATTGTCCGCCAACAGTACAATACCCAGAGTGAATGGCACGATAGATGTGAATGGCGAGAACGGGAGAGCCTCTGCGACCGTAGGAACACGCATGACCTTGCGTGTGCCCTTCGCATGGTTGGCGCCATTGGGATGCGACATTTTGTTTGGGGACTGTCCGGGAATCTTGTCAAGTCGACATGGCTGCTTTTACTGGCAAGATTTCGAAGCCAGGGAAAGTCGACGATGAAGGTTGAATGGTAGCAGGCTGTCTAGTCTCGAAGCCAGATGTGAAACTGATGACAACCGCTCATAGCAGAAGAGTCATAAACTAGGCAAGTGCCACCCAAGAATGATGAAATCTTAAGAGAGTTGTTTAGGCAGGTACAAATTGAGCACGGATCTCCCGTTCTCACCTCCGCAATTCATGTGTCAACAGTCAAGGGTCATCGATCACAGTCTTTTCCTTAGAGTGCGTTTGAGATGGTCCCATGTTTCACTTCTACGTTCGATAACATTTGCTATGAGCACAATATGAAATATGTACAAGACAGCTAGAAACAACTAGTGCCGTATCTCTTCATCAAGGTGGAATATAAACATTTCATTGGTCTTGTCTGACATCTCCAAAACTCCGTCCCATATTGTCCTTTTATCTTCAAACGCCTAAATTCGTGATGCTTTGCTTTTAAGCAGCAACAGGGACTGTTGCATACTCCATCTCTCCGTTCTTTTCGAACTCGGCCATATCCAAAGCAACAATAATGCTGTCTCTGACGACCTGGTCGGCGTCGTTCAAGAACTTCTTAAGTGTCTCCTCTACACCCTCCTCGTCGCCCAAGCTACCGAGAGCCTCGGCTGCTTCGTGACGAACCATACTACTCTCCTTCAAGTCGCTGAGTGCGCCAGTCAAAGCGGGAATGGAAGCGGGGTGTGAAAGTTGGCCGAAGACGAAAGCAATCTCGTGACGGAAAAGAGCGGAGGAGTCGGTGAAACCGCGTGCAAGGGCGTTGATGGCAGGGACGGCGGTGGGGAGATCGGGAGGAGAGCACAAGTCGCGGAGAGCGAACATGGCGCGGTAGCGGTCGAAGAGGGAGAGTTTGGCGTCAAGGAGAGTTTGTTCGAGTTCTGCAATGGAGGGCTGCTTTGCGGCAATGGCGAGAGGAGGTGCGGGATCGATTGAGGCGAAGTCGCTGCACACAAACAAGTCAGTCTGAGTCGCAAATCTTGTCGTGCGATGTGTCTTACCTCTGCTTCAACTTCTCCAACTTTCCAGCATCAGAGTGTTCCCACTCAATGCGACCGACGGCGATGTCGCAAGTCTCTTTGACAACGGTCTCTTCGCTCTCATCGTCTCTTCTCTCGATGAGAAGCTTCAAGCTGTCCTTGTCACCAAGAGCGCCAATGGCCTCGGCGGCTTCGTGTCGGCACATGGGATCTTCCTCGCGGTCGCTGAGGACCTTTCGAAGGTAAGGGACTGCGGCATCGTGGCGGGACTGGCCAAGGCAGTATGCGAGTTCGTGCTTGAGGAGTGCAGATGGAGAGGCGAATCCAGCAGCGATAGCATCGATAGCGGGAATAGTGTTCTCGGTACGGGGCTCCTGACAGGCCAGGTACTTCAAGGAGAAAAGAGCGCGGAAGCGAGCGGCCAGCGCTTCGTTCTCGGAAGTCAGCGTCTTGCGCAGAGCCAAGACAGTGGAGTCGCCGCTAGGGATCTGAGTCTCCTCAGGGGTGATCGCTGAAGGTGCCATGTTGTGTGTTGTGAAGGTACGGTAAAAGTCGTTAGAATGTGCTACGAAGCAGAAGAAGTTTTAGTCCCTCTAAAGACCCCGAAAAAGTCGTTCCACGATCGGTATGTGGGGTAATCGATCGACCACGAACGCCACTTAAATTGATTATCAGATGTAGATAAGGAGAATTTCGAGGGACAATGAAAAAGAGGAGACTCCGTTCGTTCGAACACGCGATTTTAGAAATACATAGGGAAGACTAGAACTCAGCCCTACTCTTGGTAGGCAATGCTGTGCTTCCATCTCAGATCATAGATCTCCTCGACAAGGTCCTTGACTTCGGAGCCGTTCTCACAGTCGGTCCACTTTCCACCGTCGCGGATGCACCAGTTCTTGTCATCAACTCTGATAGTACAGCTCTTGGTAACACCCTTTTCAGCACTTCTCTGGACAGACTTCTTGAGGAGCTCCCGAGAGTACTCTCCATCATCAACACTCAGACAGTGATTCAGCTTGCCAAAGTCCATTCCGTGCTCCAGAGCGCAGTCCTTGGCGAGATCTTCAGAAGGAATTTCGGAGTAATTGCGGGACATGCACATAGTAAAGCCAAGGTAGACCTTAGGGTTGGGGTAGAGGTGAGCTGCACAGAGCTCGATGGAGTTTCCAAGGCACTCAGATGGGCCATGGAGGCAAGCAACACCGTCATCCTCAGAAGTCCTGTTGTCTTGTCAGCTAGTGTTCAGCTCGGGCTATGTTGTGTTTGTTATGCTTACTTTCCAATATAAGACAGCTTGAAGTCAACGAGGTTGCTGACGTTGACCATGGCAGGAAGGACAAGGTCGTGAAGACAGTCTCTTGCGTCCGGGCACTTGCTCATGATGTGAGCCTCCAAAGGGACTCTTCTAGGCAAGTATTCTTCGTTGATATCATCGTCCATTAGGCCTAGCACCAGAAGGCCGCCCATCGGCAGGAGAAAAACAACGATGATGAAGATACAGAAAGCGGCAATGGTGATGCGGCCGCGGGTAGTTTGTGACCATGCGCGTTCATATTCGCGTCGTGCTGTGAAGAGGTCTTTCGCAGCGGCCTGGAGGTTTGCTCTGGCCTCCTGCCATCTTGAACGGAGGTCCGAGAGCGTGGGCTCTGGCTGGTTCTCAATAAGAGGTTGTTTCTCAATTTCCGACATTTTTTGTTTCGTAAATCGATGTTGGGTGGGGTGAGAAGCGGATTAGGATCACTTGTAGGTAGTGGAGAAGATGATGGTTAAAGACATTCGCCACCCGAGTGGAAGCTCAAGATGGGAAGGCGCAGCCGGACCTTCTTAATTACGTCATTCTGGACCATCAAGCACATCCTTTCTCCACCACAAACTTGATACAAACAATTCACCAGAGCCGACCTCCATGTCTGCGGGCGGCCTGTAGCATGCTATCAAAATGCAAGATGAATTCGATGCTGGCACGGTTTCCCAGAGGGAGCATGAGGGAGTAGCCACTATCAGTGGTCATATACTCGGTTCGACAAAACATCCTGCAACCTGATAATCATTCAAGTGCCTGACCTGGATCCGGAGAGCGCCAGGCGGAGCAACAATTCCGGCGCGATTGTTCCTCGTGTAGGACTACGTTACGTTGAGATCTTCACAGCTATCGTCACTCGAGAGTGCGGCAGACTCATGAAATCTCAGTTGACAATGCTTTTGCTATGGCAAATCTATGGTTCGTCTTGTTGGCCATCATGCTCTGCAGAGTCGTCCTCGCCTCTCCAGGTATAGAGCGCAAATTGTTGGAACACAAAGACGCAGGCAATAAAGAAAGCAATGATGCTAAAGGTAACCGCCAACTTGGCTTCGCCAGTCCACCAAGCTCTTTCAAATCCGCCGGGCAGTGGGTCCGTTGCATCCCAGATCAGGATAAACATACCGACAAGCATCGACAATGCACTAAGCGACAGGAAGTAAGTACCACACTGCCATAGCATAACATGGCTCTTGCGAGCAAGTATCATGCCATTACGATCGGGGTGCTGCTGACTGATAAGTCGTCGGATGTACTTTCCAGGATGCTGGTGACAAGACAATCTATGCAGACGAATCGATTGTTGCAAAGCTGTAAGCACAGCAGCGACTGCGAAGAGGATTCCGCAGTACCAACAGGCGCGAACAGTCCAAGGAGATATCTTTCCGTTGGGTTGGATGACTGGCCAGGAGCCTGTACCTGATAGCATCCCAGCAACAAGGCCTCCCTAAATTGAGATTTAGTACTGTGGAGGTGTGACGACCTTGCGAGATGTCGAGTGCAGAAAGGTACGCATTGCAATAGCGAAATTTACTGACCACGACACCGACAAAATTCAGTTCCTGAAGCTTATGATCCCTCCATTGTCCTGTAAGTTTATCCCTTTCGTCTTTATCTGCAGCATTGAGAAGTTTGTGCAGAGGCACAGTCGTTGTGGTAGCTTTGAAAAGGGACGCCATCCTAGAGGTCGTCAATGATAATTGCTAGGAAAGAGAGCTTGCGCCTTGAAGGGGGCCATTCCAGTTCCTATAGCATCTACCGTACACCTATGCGGCTGCAAGTACCCCGCAAATCATGGTGGCTGTAAGTTCAAATCATCATGGCGGCTTGTCTGCATGTACTCACATCGATTATTAGTCGTTGTACAAGGATGGACCTTGTCCATCCTTCAACCTTAAAAACTTATCACGGGAGATTACCCTGGAGAGCGGATCTTCCAAGCACCAGATGCTGAACATTCTGGCCCTGCATATGAGTAACTCTCATGCTCACAGATATACTGCAGGATTTTGGACTTAAACAGGAGCAAGCAGTCGTCTTATGGATAGAAGTGCGTTGTGGTAAAGCTTAACAGCGCTTCAACCAGGTGGCCTGTCGTGTCCAACAGGTACGAGGACAGAAAGATTGAACTACACGAACACCTTGTCAGTCTTTCCTCCACTAAATCACCTTTCCAACATACGTAGGTCCTGGTTGTATCGGTCCAGCTCCATCAGTTTCGTTTCTACAAACTTCTCAACCTCCTCTTCACTTGGAACACCCACTTCCAGCAATCCTCTTTTATGGACTGCTTTTTCGAGGTTTCGCCATAAGATCCCCTCGTCAAAATTGAAAGCCTCTTGTACCAGCTGTGTAAACCAAAACGTCCCGTCATCTAGACTCTGACGCATCAAAGTCGACATGCGTTTGTCTTCTGGTGTTGCGAAAGACGGCTGACTCTGCCGTTTCTCTTCCTCCTCGCCTAAGCATTGCAAGAACACGGTGAACTTCTCTTTGTAGCAGTTTTCTCCGTCCTCGGTCCATGAAGTTGGACGCTCCAGAATGAACCATGGGGGCGCAGAGAACAGGAATTGATGAGGTGCAGCATAAGTCCATTCCCAGTCGATGACACCAGTGAACTCCAAGGTGTCCTCATCGATCAACACGTTCCCGAATCTGAAGTCGTCACAAAATAACTTGAATGGTCCAGAATCGTGCGTTTTGGAGGTGAAATACGGTACTAGTGCTTCCATCCGACAGCGTAGTATAAACTTGCGCCGAGCATCAGCAGCGTCGTCGATCGAGTTCCTCTGCTCATGCAGGTGAGTGATGTTTTGCTGCACAAGATTTTGCATGTAGTTCGTAGTGGTTTCAAATGGAGGAAGCATATGATCTATGAACGTTAGTATAAGGCAAGGACGATTCAGGCGCGATCGTACCATCCACGATCACATTGCCGCCTGCTTCGACATCATTCATTTTCATTGTCATAGGTCTATAATCGATATACCACGAGGGCAATGCATCATCTCCCTCAGCCATAGATAGGGCACCAATCTTTTCGAAGTCGTGCTCTGATAGCTCCATGAGAATGTTGGCCATCTGGCCGTAGATCTTGCGAAGCAGATTATCCTCAATGTCATGACGCAGCACAGGGACCCAAGATGGTCGAGGAAGTTCTCCGATGGCAGCGGTTACTGGTATGCCTTCAACCCACTCAGTAATGAGAAATGGGCCTATGCTGGAATCATGATTGTCTGCAGCAGTACCAAAAGCTATCACCTTCGGGACTGGTATCTTGGTCTTCTCCTTTACAAATCTCATGACTGCTACCTCACGACGTAGTTTCTCCTCTGGATGCATCACACGGCCAGGAATTGGAAAACGCACTGCCCATGCTGTGCCGTCCTCAAAGACGGCCTTATGGCAAGAATTGGAAGAGCCATTCCTCTTAAGCTCCCATCTACATGGCTGTCCTTCACGGTAGCTTGATGCTAGCCTTTCGACGCCTTCGTGGCCGAATTCGTCGAGGAAATGCTTCGCCCATTTGTTGGTAGCATGTTGATGGTCTCTGTTGAGATCATCCTCGTCCATTGAGGAGTCCGGGACTAGTCGATGGAGAGATCCGTGAAACTTATGAAAGGTGGTAGACGGTAACCATGGAAAGTCGCAAAACAAGATAATACGGTTGGTGTTTGCAAACTAAAGAGAAAGAATGAACAAGAGCCCCCAGGTGTGTAAAATACCCCCTTGCTTGGTGGTCTGTAGACGCGCGCTTACTCGTGAGATTGTCTGTAGGGACCAGATCATGCAGAGTACAGATTGGGCGGGTAGGTCATCTGAGCGTGATTTTGTAGGATGTTTCTCAAACGAAAGTCCTACCAGGATAAGTAACAAAATCCCTCAGACCCGACTCCAGCTTGCTGTTGTTCGTGGAAGAATAGAGCCGTATGGAGGTACTGTTCCAAAGACTGAGCCTTTCCCCAGGAAGTCAAATTACTCGGCTGTTATGACTTTGTCTACCACTGCGTGTATTGCACCTGATCTCGTATTTCGTGATAGACTGAAGCTTGAAGACAGGAACCAAGGATTGTCAACAGAATTGAAGCAATAGATGCGTCACAAACCATTGCTTCCCTCGATGCATAGAAACTCATCTTATAAGAAGTGTCCTGCATCTTGACAGGCATACAACATGTATGACAAAGAGGTGAGAAGAACCTCCAAAGCCCATCTTCGCCGGTCAATCTCTCCTTGTGAATGCAACACCCCTGGCCAGGCTGTCAAAATGCAGGATGTTTTGAAGGCCAGCTCGTTGTCCACTGAGAGTATCACTCTTACGACCCTTCTTTGGACAAACAGAGTGAAATGAAAACAATCTTGCCTTTCGAAGGCTACAGATAGCCCTCCAAGGAGATCGGGATGTGGATGGGGTTTGTCGAGGAATAGCCTGGATTCAGCCGGACTTTGAATCGCCTTTCCCGCAGCTTGCTTTTCCCAGATGAGCCAAGTGAAGTGATGAAAGAACAAGTGAGTGCGGAACAAACAAGGGTCGATTGTTTGTCAAGCTCAGACCACGCGCACCGCGCAGCCAGTCTATCTTCAGCGCTTTTCATCCTTCTCACTCTCTCTTCTTCTTTTCAAGCACAGCAACACATCACGCATACCACCTTTTTCATAGGTGCGTCATCTTGTTACACGTCTGTGTGTGCCCCAGTGGCCACCGCATCGACACCCTTCTGTCTGACGCTCTGCGTTGGCAATTCTCCAATTCTCCAAACTTCCTTCTTATCGGGCACACTGTGCTGGCAATTCTTCATTCAAACACTATCATTGCCTGACACTCTGTGTTGGTAATTCTCCAATTTCAACATGTCTCTCAAGACAAACAACTCCAACAAAGCGACTCTCGCTAATGTGCAGTTTGGCTCCATGAGCACTGACATGTGCGCGTCCGTCGCAGGCTCCTCCAGCAACGAGTTTGGTTCAGCCCGAGACCACAACACGACTTCAACGGGATTCACCGGCCCCGAAGAGTTTATCGATTTCGAAGAAAACGACCTTGGCGATGACGAGGATGACCAGGACGACGAGGACGAAATCGACTCCAGCGAGAACGACGAATCTCATGAGTTCGATCTCGACGACGACGAGGATGATGACTACGAGGTCAACCCTGTCATCGAACGCATGCTCAAGATCGCCGAGGAAAAGGCTCTCGAGCAAAATGTCATCCTCCCACAGTTTGGCACGACCAGCGAGCGCTATTCTGGCAGAGACATCGGCGACCCCTCGACTCTCGCTCACGACGAGCTTGACTCTATCGACAATCGAGACGCGGCTTCCAAGGACCTCGACAAGATCAAGGCCATTTTTGTAGTCGACAAGAACCGCTTCGACATCCGGACTCTGAAAGTCGAGCCAGAGGTTTGGATTGATTTCGAAGAATTCGACTTCGGCGAGGACGAGGAGGATGATGACAACCTTGAAGCCAATTCCGTCACCAACAGACAACCCAAGCTCGCCGAAGAAAATACCCACGAGCAGGATGTCGCCGTCCCACCAATTCGCCAAGTCAATATCATCAAGCATTCGAAATTCCAGGATAACCGCCCAGCTTACGAAGCCCTACTCATCATGGAGAAGCCGACTATCTCAGCAGCAGCTGGACTGGGTATATTTGGAGACAATGCCGAACTGGCTATATCTGAAGACGATGCTGAACAAGCAAGCGATCAAGGACAAACCCCATCTCGCG
The DNA here is from genome assembly GCA_022813425.1 of Aureobasidium lini. Lineage (NCBI taxonomy): Eukaryota > Fungi > Ascomycota > Dothideomycetes > Dothideales > Saccotheciaceae > Aureobasidium > Aureobasidium lini. Next base: position 219,620 of record JAKLML010000030.1, read on the forward strand.
AGCTGTTCACCACACAAGATCCCCTGGTCCTGTGGGAGCAGGTCGAGCTCGTCCCATGGGAGGTCGAGCACTGTGCAAAGGCAATCTACACCATGCTACAACGCATCCGGTCATACGAAGAGTTCACTCTGGAGCTTTTGCAAAAAGAGTGGGCTCTGGCCACTCAAGAGGACTGGGTCCCTCCCATTCTTGGCAATATCAAGCGCGCCGCGGAGGCTGAGTTCTGGAAGAACAAGAAGGACGAGAGGGAGAAGGTCCTCAGGAAACTCTGCAACCAGATAAGCCTCGTGTAAACTCCAGTCCTTCCCATCCAAGGTCGTTGAAAGAGAAGAGATCGAAATCGAGCGTGAACCGACACCGAGATGACCGAAGTAGCCTCCCTTCCGCGATGTATCGTGAGCAGGGAGGCACATACAACTATTATTATCATCATCAACAACATCATCATCAACAACATTATCATCATCATCATCATCGTCGTCTAGTCGACCGCCGACACACGCGAGCCGGACGCCATCGAGATGATCCATACGCCCGCGAGATTGTTCTGAGCTGCGAATGAACGTCAAGTGGGTGGGTGGGCGGGCATTTTTCTTCGAGAAAAATGCTTTTTGTTGCTCTGCTCTTGCTTCGAGGTGGACTTGTGGACACTGTGTTCGCGTGAAGAAGTTTGCCCCAATTGTTGAGTAAGTTGATCTTTGAAGCAAGGAAGGAACATGGCTGACCATTTAAGACGAGCATGAGTACGGGTATCCTATTGCGTCTTCTCTGGTCGTTGATCGATGGTGCGCTAGCACGGTAAGTCGAGAGCAGACTTGTGACAAGTATGCCATGACTGATCAGCGAGCAGCAGTAGCTGAGGAGGAGTTGACCATACACTGTATGGCCTTGGGCGAGCTTCACAGCACGCAAGTTGCATTGTGGTGGCTGGTCGGGTGGTGGTATTTGGGCTATTCTGAGGACACGGCGGCAACTTTGAGACCTGCACAGCTTCAATGCCACGTCAGCTTGGTGGTTCGCAGTTCTCGTACTGAGGCAGGGTGCTCCAAAGACCGAGTCATTGGGGTATCAGAGCAGGACTTCATATCATTCAATTCCTAGCTCTGCCTTCTGAGTCGCTAGGACTGTCTTCTTCCCGCGTATCAACCTCCTCGTAATGTTCCTCGACATCGGTCTTCTCGTGCTGATACAGCTTCATGTTAACAAACATGGCCCACAGTCCAAGATCGTCTGCAATTCGGAGTGTTCCGGCTGCGACAAACGCAATCCAAAAACGGTCTTGTCCAGCAAGCACACCCGTCACGGTTGGTCCAGCTGTTGCAGCCAAGGTTCTCAATGTGCTAGTGATACCCATGACAGCGGTCCGCTCGTCCTCTTTCACGACTGCAGCAAGGAAAGCAGATCGAGGTGCTTGGTCCTATAGTTGCGTCAGGTCAGCGATTCGATTGTTACAGGAGCATAAGACTTACCATGTTATTCAAGCCTGTACGCAGGAAGAACAACGCAACAGTTATGATGACGGAGCTAGGTGCCGGAAAGAGAAGTACTGCAGCCGATGACGGTAGGTGAGTAAAAACCATAGTGTTGATCAGGCCTAGGCGTCGAGCAAGTGGACCAGCGAAGATCGTCGAGAACGAGGAGAGGAAATAGCTTATCGAGACAATGTCTCCCAATGATGATTTGCTGAGGCTGAACTTCTGATCCAGGTAATAAACGGTCAACGAATACCCAACCATACCATCGGCGAGCGAGTCGACAATAAGTAGGAACCACAGCTTATACATGACGGATAGTGTATCCTTTGAAACCTGAGCGAATGCCACTTTCTTGGGCTTTGAGAGAGGAGGATCAGCAGGTCGAGGCTCGTCACCCTCTTCGGTCCGGTCTTCAAGATTGCTGAGTAAAGTTCCTGACTCCTCGGTCTCGGCCTCTTCCTGTACTGAAAGCTCACACTTTCTGCTGAGCAGGAGAGTGAACAAGATATTGAATACTCCAATGCCTGAATACACCCAGAACACAGCATGATAGGCGTCAAGAGTCGTCCATCCTTCTCTAGCGATCAGAGATGAGACAAGCCGTCCGGAGAGCTCTGACCCAACCGCAGAGCCCACACTTGCAGTGGTCACATACCATGCCAAAACATCCGCACGGGTTTTGGGCGTCGTAAGTGAAGAAAGTGTAGATTCTTCGATAGCGCGGAATGGACCGAAATCACCGCCAGTAGCACTAATCACACCAATGACGGCCGCAAGAAGCAGGATCCAGAAGTTCTCAAACAAAGCGAAGATTGCACCTGAGCATACCATCAAGAAGGATCCACCCACTAAGACCTTCCGCCGACCTACCCGGTCAGCGATCAAGGTCAGTCCAGCAGAGAGAATAACATCGCCCAGGAGGGTCAAAGTCATAAACAATCCGATACGGAAGTCCGAGAACTCAAGAGCAGAGAAGAAGAGGGCCAAAATAAGAGAGATCGTGCCATACGCGAGCATGCGGAAGCAGCGCAGTAGAATTATTAGCCAGGCATCTCTGCCAGTATTTCTGACATACTTGAGCCCAGACTCGTGGTAGACGAATTTCAAAGCGTTGGATGGTGAAATCATGTCTTGGTAAATCACTGAGTCAAGCCTGAAGCGCGTGCGACACGAGAACGAGGCTCAAAAGCGGAGCACGAGGCGGAGATAACAGCTTTGCTAGCTACGTCATAATCATGTCCCTATTGAGTAGGCTGAAAATAAATCTTATCTCGAGGATCAAGTGCTTGTTGTTCGGGAAAGGCTATATAAAAAGGCTAGCATAACTTAAAGGAGACAAATCTGCCCCATATAGACGGTTGCTCAAGAAACTGCTTCAATCTCGGGCGGCACTGGTTTTTCAGACCTTTCTGTGCCCGAATGTCTTGAGGATGGAACCAGAGAATGCCGAACCATCTGTTCATGAAGCTCGGGATTACTCTCAGGTCTGAGCAGGTCAGGCAGAGCACCCGCTTCTAGAAGCAGGCGAACCGTTTCGGTATGATCATAGAGGGCAGCCCACTGTATACCATTCTCCCCGGCATCGTTGTGCTCATTCGGATCCGCTCCGGCAGCAAGCAAGAGTTTGACGGCCTCAGTCTCGCCATATGTGGCCGCGACATGCAGTGCTGTTGAGCCACGTGCAGCACCACGATGTTCAATTTGATCTTTGGTGCACGTCGCTAATAGAGTCCTGAGTGGCTCGATGAGGCCTTCACGAGCACACATGTATAATGGTTTGGTGCTCCAGACACGCGGGTTTCCCTGTGGATAAATGACCTGATACCAAGCCGCGAAATTTCCCCCGGCTCTGAGATCAGAAGAAGCAGCGAACCTGGAAAAGGCAGTAAGGTGCTCGCCGCTCTCTTGAGGGGAAACTCGTATGTGGCGGGTCCAGAATGCTGATGCGTACTCCAACAGGGGCCAGTCTTGCTTACGAGCATTCAAGTCTTCTTGATCCGAGCATACCTGCTGAAACGAAGGAAGTGTGAGGTAGTGAACGCAGATTCGAGACATATCGATGTTGGCTTTGACCGAATCAACATGATATTTTCCAGAGAGTTCAGGCGATGTCAGAAAGTCACGGACAGAAGAGTGGGCAAGTTCGATGCGTTGGCTACTAAGGTCGTAGTGAACCAAACTATACAGGGAGTGCACAACTGCCTCTGGTTCAATCAAACGATCATCTTCGTCAAAGTCGTCAGAAAATGTGAAAGAAACAGCTTCCGAAAGTTCGCTAATAGTGAGCTGTCGTAGTGATGATACTAGACATTGTAACATTGAGGCAGCTGCTTGTACCATGTCATCGGGAACTCCTTGCAGTATTCCCATGTAGATTTCTCCAAGAGTGGGAGCGACCCCATCCAAAGCCTTCTCGACGGCTTTTGGTGTGTGCCGTCGCGTGAGATCGTCAATCGTGCAATAAGTCCATCGGAAAGATCCATGATGCTGTCGTTGAAGCCTCTCTATAAGGGACGCTCTGAGGTCACGCCGAAGCATTTTAAGCTTGGGTTGTTGAGAAAGTTGCGTGTTGATGTAATCGTTGATATCGCCACTAACCTTTCCTAGATCCATGCTGACTGTGTTTGGTGTGAGCTTAGACTCAGAGATGCTTTCCTGGATAATGCGTGCTACATTCTCTGTGCTTGACAGCATGAGTCTCGCTCGCTTGCCTTCAGTGGCAATCTGGAAGATTGCGCGAAGCACGATCGCCAAGTTCTTACCGCACTCGTCTACGTCGTCAACTAGGATGAAAAATGTGGAGTTCAGGGCGTTGGTCATCTGTCCAAACAGATCGACGAGCGTTTTTATGTCAGGAGCGTTTGGCAGGCTGTTCTGTGATTTCACTTTATCGTAAGCGCTTAAAAGAGATCGCCGAGCAGTGGGCTGGCTCTGGCAAAGTTGCAAGATAAGCGAGCTTAAGATTCTATGAGGCTCTTGTGATGACAAGTCGTTGTAGGAGCAATAGAAGTAGGCTACGGCACACCTTTTCTGCTGAAGTCCGAGTGGTACTTCACATTAGCATCTTTCTACAAGGCAGGAACAGATCAGGAGGACAAACTTGTGAACGCAAGCAGCTGTCAAGCAGGTCTTTCCTGAACCAGGCTTGCCATTGAGCCAAAGAAGAGAGCTTGTCCCAGACACCCAATTGTCGAAAGGACCTGTGAAGAACCAGGAGTTCGTTCCATCGAGCCGAGCAGAGGAAGCTGCGGTGTGAATAGATTGGGGGTCACCAGGATTGAGCCATCTGATCGCATCCATGTAAAGGGTCTGCTCTTCCTTCGATTGTTGGATATCTTGGATGGACTGCCGAAGAGCTTTTATAGATAGGTGAATATCTCTAGTGGCCTCAAGGGTATCTCGAATGGTTGCAAGAATGAAGAAGGACTTCAAGCGCTCAAGATGTGTTGCCAGATCCTGGATCTGGGGCCGTTTGAGAGGCCAAATGATCCTTCTTGCTAAGCGACGTGACCTTGAGATGTCCTCTTGGAGCGTATTGGCAAGCTGCTCAAGTATTGTGTGCGTCTCGTCCAGCATTTATCGAAACTGTGGTGATTCCAGATTCGGCGAGGCCAAAGTGTGCCTGCCGTCTTTACCAACCAGGGATAAGTCTTGCTCAATCTGAGTAAGTGCCGCGTGCATGCCGAATAGCTCGGAGCGTAAACGTGCGACTTCATTCTTGTACTCCAGCACTGCATCTCCGTAAGCATAGATTGTCTTTGTGATTTGAAGGACAACGCCGATCACCCCAATCACTGAGGCAGGATCCATTAGTCGGCTGGAGCAGAAAGGGATGCTTGTTTTCAGAATCAACTATCGCAAGGAAACCTCTTGCCAAAACCTGTGAAGGACACCACTCTAATATATCTTGGGAGGGGCGCAGCGAACCCACTGCCTGCAGGTATCAAGGATGCATGTTCGACAGGACATATCACCGAAACGTTAGTGTGTGAGAAGTGTTCGCTACCTACATCGATTCAAATGGTATTGCTATGGTGGAAATGCTCGTACTCTCGCTGCCTCCCCGTGTGCTAAACTTTGTCACGCGTAAAGATGTATAGATGCACAATGTTTTTTCGAACTCGATGCTGGGTTCAAGGAGAGAGCTTTAGAGAGTTGCCCTCTGTGGACGAAGCGGTTCTAGTCAAAACCATCGTGCATCCGGACAGGTGTTTCAACGTGTATCGCTGCGGCGAGAGAGTCGACGTGACAAAATTTAGCACACGGGGAGGTGTGATTATCGTTTTCACATCCGTATTGTAGGAAGCCTGAAGCCGTGGAGCGCGTGCGACACGAGGATGTGGATCCTACGAGGAGGCTCAAAACTTAGAGTGGAGATAACAGCTCTGTTGGCTACGTCATAACCCATGTCCCTGAATTGAAAATGTCTGCCTTCTGATTCAATCTCTTGCCTCTCAGAGCAAAGCTGTTGTTTCTCCCGATGGCCATGGCCTACTCGCAGGAGCCTCCATCGTTCTCGGGTATCCGCATTGGCGCCGGGTATGGTGTCATGCGAGTGTGAGCCTTTGGGAGCTGAATCCGAAGCTCCTGCAGAAACCTCGAAAGAGGCTGGCTGCGATCTGCACCACTCCCAGTCCAGAAAAAGATGTCCCCTGGAGATCCGCTGAGCTCTTGCTCAGATAGATAGATCCTTCAAGTGTCCCATATATTCACGTAACTTATGGTCATGACCAGGTGGAGGCGTAGTGTTGCGTTCATTGTGCTGCAACAGAGTCGTTGGACGGCAGAGCATGTGAATTGACATGCAAGAATGTTTGCTGCTGTAATTACATTTTATACAATTGAATGGATTCGAAGTAACACAAAAAGTGAATAGTGTTTCGGGGACGGTGGTGAGAGCTCCACCAAAAGGCACCGTCATTCCCGGTTTGTTGACCGGTAATCGTCACTCGCTCCAGTTGACCCAACAGACCCTTGCGCACTCACAGAAAAGCAAAGACAATTCATCGAAAAGTCTTGCGTCCGAACATCATCCGTTTGCTTGTACATAACTCGCACTCGCCGTTGGGCATCTTCTCTTTTCATTCATCCTTCGTACTGGAGACATCATGCCACACTCTACATCAACGTCTTTGAAGCTTCTAAGCAAGAACCTCTCACAGATCGCCTCGGGCTCGAGTCGCACTGTGAGAGTTCCGACTTATGATCGCTCTTCGGTCAAGGAAGGAGTCGTTCACATCGGTGTCGGCGGCTTCCACAGAGCTCACCTGGCCGTCTATCTCCACAACTTGATGGAGAAGCATGGCGTCCGCGACTTTGCTATCGCCGGCGTCGGTCTTCAGCCCTTCGACGCTTCCATGCGCGACATCCTGAAGAAGCAGGACCACCTCTACACTGTCATCGAGCGCGGCGCTGACGGCAGCTCCGCCAACGTCAATGGCGCCATCACCTCGTTCCTCTTTGCGCCCGACAACCGCCAGGCTGTCATCGACAAGATGGCCCACCCCGACACCAAGATCGTCTCCATGACCATCACCGAATCCGGCTACTACTACAACGAGAACACCCACGAGCTCCAGGCTGAGCACCCCGATATCCAGCACGATCTCAAGAACCAGAACTCGCCCAAGACCACCTTCGGTTTTCTCTACGCTGCCATGAACAGACGCCACCAGCTCGGTCTCAACCCCTTCACCGTCCTCTCCTGCGACAACATGCAGAAGAATGGCTCCATCACTCGTCACATGCTCGTTTCCTTCGCCAGACTCGCCAACCCCGAAGTCGCCAACTGGATCTCCGAGAAGGGTGCCTTCCCCAACTCCATGGTCGACCGTATTACTCCCCGCACCGAAAAGACCGACATCACCGCCCTTGCCGAAGACTTTGGTATTGAAGATGAATGGCCCGTTGTCACTGAGCCTTTCATGCAATGGGTCGTTGAGGACAAGTTCTGTGATGGCCGCCCTCCCTTCGAGAAGGTCGGCGTCCAGGTCGTCAAGGATGTCCACGATGTTGAACAATTCGAAATGCACAAGCTTCGCCTTCTCAACGGTTCTCACTCTGCTCTCGGCTACGGTGGTCAGCTCGCTGGCTTCAAGTACATCCACGAGGTCATCAACCACCCTGTCTACCGCAAGTTTGTCGAGCAGATGATGCACAAGGAAGTCAAGCCCCTCCTCCCTGCCATTCCCGGTGTCGACATTGACCAGTACTGCAACACCCTTATGGAGCGCTTCTCCAACCCCACCATCATGGACCAGCTTCCCCGTATCTGCCTGGGTGCTTCCGGCAAGATCCCTCAGTTCATCATGCCCTCAATCGCCGAGCAGATCTGGGACAAGCACGACTTCCGCCGTCTCTGTTTCGTCGCCGCTGCCTGGTTCCGCTACATCAACGGTGTCGACGACGCCGGCAACAAGTTCGAGGTCGACGACCCCATGGTCAAGGAGCTCCAGGCCAAGGCCAAGGCTGGTGGCACCAAGCCCCACGAGCTCCTCAGCATCAAGTCCCTCTTCGGTGACGACTTGCGCAAGGACGAGAAGTTCATCAAGGAGATCACCACCGCCATGGAGCTCATCGCCAAGGACGGTATCATGGCCACTCTCCCCAAGTACATTGACTAAATGACCCAGTTTCTCGACGAGACTGCCGGTCGGTCTTGTCATTGAACTCAACATCAAGAAAGAGAAGAACGTTACAACTCCCTTTTATACCCCTTCTCATTGCGTGTATCGCATGAGAGTGCCGCGAGCCAGCTCTGAGATATGATATACCCCCGAGCTCGCGGGTCCGGAACAAAAGGCAGGCACGTAGGATAGCCACGGACCACGGGTCCAAAGAAGTTAGAAGATTCACAGCATAATGAAGCGATTTTCCAAGTTCAATCACGTTCCTCTTTCTCATACCGTGATGTTTGCTTGTCTGTGGCTCAAGTTTGCTCAAGGTGTAAGCGCAAACATTCTATTTCTGGACACGGATGTAAAATCTTGTTATCTCCGAAGCTGCGTCTTCGGAGCTGTGCTTGTGCTTTGATGAATATACATCAATCAAACTTCAAGCCTTTTTCAATAGATCTGCCTCCTGAGCAATTAATCACGCATGCCACTTTCTCGAAATAGTCATGCAGTATTTCTCTCAGCGTCAGGGCTTGCTGATGCGAGGACATGTGTTCCGAGTTCGCTGTTCTCTGCTTGTCATTTCGGAGCACAGTGGTCCGGAGAGCTTTTGTGAAGCTGAGATGTTTTGTAAATGGAAAACACGCCTGACTTGCCGCAAATGAGGCCGCACACTCTTGAGAACTGGTGTACTGTGGGAAAGGATCATAATACACGTTTTGACGCGATGAAGTATAGATATAACGCGTTGTCGCTCGCTAGATAGCGCGATGGGTTTATCCAATGCTTGATAGGGGTGTCACCCTGTTTGAAATTGAGTTTCGTCTCTAACATGCAGAGTGGTTGGGGGAATAGTTGTTGATATGCAGATTGCATTTCGAATTCGGTGGCATATCCACCAGGAATAGCCTATTGTACGCATCTCAACAGAGAACTCTGGCAGAGTTAAAAGCACGGTGCATCTTGACAATCATCTATAGTCTCGACGAGAGGAAGAGGAATCGGTAAACCTTTAGCTATATGCATCCTATCCTAGTAGCTCTTATCCTCCTGCACATATCTATTGGGTGGCCTAGGAACACCTAGATTCTCACGCAGCGTCTTTCCCTCATACTCACTTCGGTGAACACGAGGATTTAAACATGCTGCTTGAGTTGAATTGGTCGAGATGTCCCGTGACACGATGTCGAGTTCAGTCCCGCAAAATCGTGATGAGATGTTGAGATGTCGAATTGATCCTTCGAATTTCGTGATGCGGTATCGACCTTAACCCGCGACATTCGAAGATACCGTGCCACGTCGAGCATTGTTTTGATAAGCTGTACTCCGTAACAACAGTCCAGATTCTGATGCGTGGTTGGGGCATGCACTCAACATTGATTGCATCTCCGATGATGCGATCAGAGCGACCGGCATACTGTGCAATCAATACAATCCATCGAGTGGGGAGAAATAGGGTCGCTTCCGAAGACACACACCACACCCTCTTGGTTCATCAGTATGCCTTCACGGATGTAGCACATGCAATATCGACCAGGATGTTTGAATTGACAGAAGTTGTGAGTTGCGAAGCTCTCCAAGGTGGGAAACCTTTGCCAAGCCATCGACTTTGGTTGGCTCAAAGGCTCCATCACACCTTCCTTATGACAAAGTGCATCAATCTTGCCATCCCTCACGGTCACAACAAGAGGTGTCCAGGTTGTCTGTAGAGACGCTCCATTTCCTCAGGGGTAACGTAGCCGCTCGCAGGGGCGCGCTGGCTGACGCGCCCTCAACGGAAGCTGCCTCCAATGCAGAAAACAATCGTGCATTTTTACCGCTGCTTGCGTTACAGAGCTCCGCACTTGGAGACCTGACCCGTTTTGCCTACAGACGGCATGGCGCTCATACCATCGTGGGCCGCGATTGCGCGATCATTGGAGCGCTGCTCCGTATGGAGAGCTACGTAAAGTAGACGATAAGGTATATTGTATAAGAAACAATGTTGTTCTGTCTAAGAAGTCCGTCGTTTCAGAGTCACCAGAGGTATCAATTTCCTCTACCAAGATGGCAGACTACAAAGACGACTCGAAAACAGTCACCCACGTGTTATCCTCGACCATACACGAGCCAGCTGATAGACCTGGTGGTCGTGTCAGAGAAGAAGCGTGGATTCGTTTCTTAACATTCCTCCACTGGTACCCTAAGGACATGCCGAGCGAGGAGAAAAAATTGATTCTCCGACTTGACTTAAGCATCCTTATATTCGGATGCCTATCTTTCTTTACAAAGTACTTGGACCAGGCTTCCCTGACGAATGCCTACGTAAGGTTTGTTTTGCCTTTTGACTTTCTGCTCTTACTCAACTATGCTGACAACTCATCACCAGTGGCATGAGAGAAGACCTCAACTTCAAAGGAAATGACCTCAACTACGTTACGGCTACCTTCTGGGCTTCCTACTGTACCTTTATGATTCCAGCCTGCTACTTCATGACGCACTATCCTGCCAACTACGTGTTACCTGGATTGGAAGTTGGCTGGGGAATTTGCACATTCGGCCGCGGTTGGTCACAGAATTTGCAGAATGTCTATGCTATGCGCTTCTTCACGGGTATCTTTGAATGCTGCTCATTCACAGGAACCATCTACGTTATTGGATCGTGGTACAAGCCAGGAGAAATTGGCCGCAGAGTATCTCTGTTCTTCATTGCCTCTCCTCTCGGTACCATGTTTGCTGGCTATCTTCAAGCAGCTGCTTACACTAACCTGCATGGCGTCCACGGGCTTGCTGGTTGGAGGTCAGTGCCTGTTCATCTTCTCCGTTTGCGGCGAGCTTCCAACGATACCGCCTTGGGGCAGCACCCTTTCATTTCGACGCTTAGCTAACATGTTCTCTAGATGGCTGTTTATCGTTGACGCAATCATCACGATCCCAATCGCAACCATGTAAGTTCAAGCTTGAGGCTGAAAAGATCTCATACCTGACAAGTTTTCAGAGGCTTTTTCGTATTCTCAGATGTCCCATCGCGAAAGAAGCCAAGGTTTCTCACACCTGCAAACCATGATTTGGCTAGCAAGCGATTGGAAGGTGTCACTGCACCTCCTCAACTCAAGCTTTCCAAAAGCATCTTCAAACGAGTCTTCAGTCACTGGCATTGGTACCTTCTTGTCCTTCAGTGGACTCTCCTGGATCAGAACGTTGCCCCTGGGGGACAGCCATTCTCTCTGTACCTGAAAGCATACCCAAAGGTTTACTCCATCGTTCAAGTCAACACACTACCTACAATCACTACCGCCATCAGCATAGTCGCATCCTTAACCGCTGGAATATTCGCCGACAAAACCGGAAAGTTCTGGCTTGCTAGTTCTGCAGCTACTTTGCCGGTGACAGCTGGAATTTCGCTCTTGGTCGCGTGGGATGTTGGAGAGAAGGGTCGCCTAGCAGGATTCTTCCTACCTGGTTTTCAGGGAGGTAAGTGGCTTCTACACCCCTATGCGAGCATACAGCAATATTTGGATTCATAATGCTGATTCGTATAGTCATGTCTCCGATGACCATGAGTTGGGCCACAGTCATCATGGCTGGTGATGCTGAGGAGCGTTCGGTCGTGACGGCCAGCATGAACGCTATAGGACAAGCCATCGCTGCTGGTACGCAGGTTGTTCAATTCCCTGCTAGTGAAGCACCAAATTTTCATGCAGGTTTCAGTAGTGCTTTGGCTACGACGGTGGTACAGTTAGTTGTCATCTTTCTCATCTTGTTCTTGTGGAATCGTGACAAGAAGAAGGCCTTTGGACGTAGTGCTGGCCAAGGGCAAGAACACTGGAATATGAGCAGCCAGGTTGAGTAATTCTAAATGCAGGTGGTCGACTGCACGCTTACGAGAATAAAATTCTCAATTCGATGAGAATGCGATTATCTAGTATTGCCATTCCTCCCAGTTCATCTTGCTGTGAGGTGTCACCCTGCTAGGCTCAACCCGGAGCTTCGTCTCCAACGCTCGCGGCGAGCGGGAAGTCACTGTCAAGATGCATATAAATTATCGTCTTCCTTCAATCATGCTTTGCAATAATCACGGTACACGATTCTATCGCATACCCCCCACCACCAGAAGTGCTGATTGACGATGATATGTCGCCAGCTGTCAAGCGTCGGATGAGACCCGAAACGCGTGGTTTACCCATTGCTGCCTGATGCTGCCTTGAACATTCACCCAACCTCCTCAATATCTTGTAACACATAAAGAGCCTACTTGTCCAGGGAGTAGTTTGCATCATTTCTGTTCAAGAAATTACGTCGGTCCACGCATCACGGTCCCTTCCCAATTTGCAATCAAGAAACTGCCATTTACACAACGGGAGGATGAACGATCCAACGACATATGAGCAATTGACCGAAAAGATCAAATTACTACACCCTTTTGTCGAACCAAAAGATGTCTCAATCTATGATGATTCTATTTTCCCGGCCAACCCTCACCCAAAAATCGCAACCATAGCTTCCTTGATGAACGAACTCTACACCCTATTCATCGACATGCAATATATTCCCGCCTCCTCCGTTTCTTTCGCCCCTCACACCACCAATCCAATCTCTCTCCACCATGCCGCTCTCTTCGGCCTCGAAAAACAAGTCGTGGACTTATTGCAGATGCTGCCTTACCACGATGAAAGCCAGCCGAATTGGAATTTCGGTAGCGACAATGGAGAGTTCTTGTTTGGAGGCGAGTTTGACGATGATTTGAGAGGAGAAGAAGAGGAAGAGGGCATAGCAGCGGTTTGGTGGAGGAAGTGTGTGGATCCGCTGTATTATTTGGATGTTGATTGGAAGGGGAAGAGAGCGGTGGGGTGGAGTTTGAGGTGTGAGGATGTTGATCATGAAGGGGAAGAGATGGAAGAGGAGCTTGAAAAAGAAGAGGAGAAAGAGGGATGGTTGATGACGTATGATCATGAAGACGATGATGGTGAAGAAGAAGACGAAGACTGGGAAGATGACATGACCGCCGAAGACGAAACCTCTTCCGAAGACTCCGAAGACGATGCCATCGAAAGCGAAGAACTTCTTGCACTACACCAAGAAACCATTGAAGCAGCAGCCGCCGAACAGGAAGAAGCAGCACTCCACGCCCAAGCAGAAGAAGCAGAACGAGCCAAACGACACACTCTGGACAACGATCCAAGAGACGAACGCCTCCTCCTCTACCTCCGCCCCTGGCACGTCACCCTCAACAAACTAGGGAACCACGGCACAATACTCTTCCTAAACACCCACACCTTCACAATCTCCCAAACCGACCAAGAATTCGGTAACCTCTGCGACTTCAAGCACAACGCAATTCCCTACCTTCAAAACGTCATAAACAAGTTCAAGACACTGGACTGGATACCAGGAGGTCTATACTCTCCAATCCACGGCGATGAATACGCTGCTTACAAAAATCTCTACATGACTTCCGGATGGCCCAACGCCTTCAACCCCTCCAAATTCCACGCACTAAAATACCAACACGAAAAAGACAAAGATCAACGATACCACGATCAAGAACCCCTGAGGAAGTTTTGCGAACATGTCAGTACGATGCAATCGCGCGAACTGAGTAAATTGCACCACGCCTCCGCAGTCCAAAAACTATCCACTATACCACAATCTCCCACCCCCACGAAAGAAAAAGAAGAATTACAACGCATAAAAGCACAATGTGGAAAAGAATTTCTCCCCGAGTATTACAAACCCATCAGCGTTGATATACTCACCAGCTATCTTAAATCCCTTCAACAACAGCGCGAAGAGGGAAGATCAGAAGATGAGATCAAAGGGCTAAAAACACTTATTGCGGAAACAAAGCAAGGAATGACAGCAAAGGGGTTTGAAGAAAGGGATTGGATCATCTATCATATGAGAAGAAAACAAGCGTTGGAAGTTGAAGAGGAGGTGAAGGAGGGGTTTAAGTGGACAGGTGCTTGGAGAGGTGTTGATGTTGATCTTGATGTTGTGCTTACGCAAGAGGGGTTGGAAAAGATGGCTAGGGAGAGATTTAGAAAGTATCATGGGTAGCTTGACGTGGAAGTCACAGACAAAAGGTATGAAATGGATGTTCACAAATCGAACCCGCTCATGTGCTGTGACTTTTAGCACATCAACCCATCTTCTACGTCTGGCCTGAGGTGCCTTCCTCTTCTTTCACACCCCATTTTCGCAGGTCGATCTGCGACTAGCTTCTTCCAAACACTCCCGATTCTTTCAGAGCCCTCTCTCTTCTCTCTTGATTCATAAGTATCATGGGTATTCATGACTCTCGTTATCTCGGCGCGGCGCTTCTCTGGCAGGTGACGGCGATCCGTTGCCCTTGAGGCGCAGGACTGAGTGTCACTCAGCCAGATGTATCTGTGTAAGCACTTGCACTACCTCTGCGCGCATGGCCATGTTCAATCAAGCTCACAATACGAGCTTCCACGAGTCCAGGCGCCTAGAACCAGATCTTGATGAGCTCTTCACTGACAGCAGATGGCAACAAGACACCAGACTCGGTGATGATACCAGAGATGAGGTTAGGAGGCTGTGGTATAATGTTAGTTTTATCTCCATCACGATATCGAGTTGTATGAATACGTACTGTAAAGTCAACGGCGTCATTGTTAGCCACACTGTCAGAGGCACCGACGTCAGATTGAGAATCCATATCAGCGACACCCTCGTCCTTTGCAGAAACACTTCCACTGGCACTGCCAGAGTCTCCAGTAGTCTTGAATTCGACAATATTTTGATCGATACCCAAGTCCGTCTGACCAAGGGGATATAATCTGACGAACTTGTGGCTTTCAGAGACGACGTAGAAAGGCTTGTTTGCAGCCTTGGCCAGCATAGCGATCTGATAGGTACCCAATCTGCTGATGATGCCACCGTTCTCCACAACACCTTCAGCACCGACGAAACATTGCGAGACCTGGTTCAAACTGTATGCAATGGCGGTAGGAGGGATAGTGGCGACAGGAATGCCGAGTTTGCGCAATTGAGCAATGTTCTCACTGCTCTCTGCGTCTGAGGAATCGGAGACGACGTAGATGACGCGGAAACGGATGCTGCCTTGAGCACCGAAACCAGCACTTGTCTCTGCAGCTGAGCGCAGAAGAGCACCAACGACACGCGAACCACCATTTGTCAAGACGGTGTTGCCGTCGCGAACGAAATGTCTACCGAAACCAGCAATCTTGTCACGGGCCTCTTTCGCGCGCTCTACGAACAAGCGACCGTTCTGGACCAGATGTGTGCGGATGGTGTCGAAGTCGCTGTTGCGACCAGCGCTGGGTTTTTGCAAAGTGGTGATGATGTAGCGCTGGAACAAATCGGTACCGGCCGAGAGAGAAATAGGGTTGGGAATGCGGGCCTTCAGTTCGGCTGTGAGAGTTGATAGCAGGTCCAGAGTTTCGGAGACGGTGGTCGCGGGAGTGTGAGCAAGAGCGAGGACGAGAGCTTCGATGGCGGCGACAGGCATGGTCAGCTCTGGGTCATCTGCCAGTAGACGCTTGTATGTATCGACGACATCGAAATTTTGCTGCTTGTTTGTGGTCGTCATGTTTGCGAGATAGTAGCTGTCGAGCAGCGAGAGGCGGAGAAGCGAAGGGCGAGTGGGAGGATGCGAAGGTGTGACGGGCGTGGGAGGATCGATGTGTATGTCGATTTTTGGGTTCTGATATTCAACTTCGACATGGACTTTGGGCTGTGACTGTTTCTTGTCTGCAGCGACTTGCGCGAGCAAAGAAGCTTCGACTAACGAGTCATTAGCGTGAGAATGGTCCGAGTTCACCGTCCCTCCTCCGTTCTTGTAGGCCTCTTCCATTATGCTCGTCTTGTCGTCTTCCAAGAATCTAGAGCGTACTCATGACAGACTTGAAGCTCTCTGACCCATACTGAGATGATTCAGGGATATATCGCCAAGGAATGCCTTGTTGATATGCTGTGATTGCAATGTCATGCCTTGCTCTCATTCCGCCAAGATGGGGAGCTTCACATGCTAGCTCCGTCCTGCCCGACTGCCCCTCACCAAGATCTCAAGGGTCTGTCTCTCCATCGCTGTGCCACTCATCAAACATAAAAGTCGCCATCCGAAACAATGACCACTCTCGATCCAGCCACTGGACGTCCCTTGCCCGATTCTGCCATCCAGCGGGTCCTCTTCATCTGCCCTCGCGTCCATGTCTACCAGATCCCACCTCTCACCTCCAACAAGGGCTTCTCTGCCGGATCATGGACCGCTCCTCCACGCCCGACTGCCCAGATGATCTTCACCGCCCGTCTACGAATCATTGAAACTTCGCTTGCGACTCAAATAAAGACGGATATCGTGCTTGAGGATCCCAAGACTGGTGATCTCTTCGCTGCCGCCCCCTACACCTCGCCCGCTGTTGTTGAGCAAGCAAATGACAGTAGTCGCTTCTTCGCTGTTCGTGTCGTCGGCGAAGGTGGTATGAAGGCTACCTTGGGTATGGGCTTCGAAGAGAGACCTGATGCTTTCGACTTTAGCATCACCCTGTCAGAGGCCAGGAAACTCCTGGGTCTGGATCAAAAGGCCGCTCCCGGTCAAGCCCTGCCGCAGCAGACGAGCAGAAAGACTGTCGAGGAACCAAAGAAAGACTTCAGCCTCAAGGCTGGAGAGAGCATCCATGTCGAGATTGGTGGTCGTGGAAGGAGACAACAACAATCAAGCAGTGCAGCCAAGGACGACGGCAGTGCTCTATTCTCCATTCAACCTCCGCCGCCGCCTGCTTCCGGAGACGACTTTGCACTACCTTCCCTCGCCCCTCCACCTTCGGCAGCCCATGTCAAGGCTGCATCGAAAAGCCCCTCACCAGCAAGGCCGCCTCCACAATCTCAGTTCCAGCAGAACCAGAATCAACCCTCTGCGCAAGACTTGGGTTTCGATGATGGCGAATTTGGCGAGTTTCAATGAGTAATAATAATACAGTGCGCTTGATATACAGGCTATGCTTTATTTACATTGCAAGAGACTTCATCATCATGATCGGGTGGTGAGCAACGCCCAAACGAGTCCGACTACAGCCACACCGGCTGCAGCTCCCTCAAGAGCTATCGTCGTCACGTCAATTCTCTTGACTGTGACTTGACGGTCAGAGAAGAGGTCTTGCAATTTGGCCTTGTAGAGAGCCAGATTGGTCGACAGGATCTCCTTCCATAGGGCGAATCTCTCCTCCCAATTCTCGGGTTCTCGTCGTTGTACCGGCTCCTCAATAGCCTTCTCGGCGGCTTCGTTCATTTCTGCGATGGGGTCGCTGATTTCGACGGCTTCTTCTGGAAGGACTTCACCGGCTGCTAGTGTTGTTTCTCCGACTGTGACTTCACTGTCGGCCATGGCTTCGGGTTGTACATCAGGCGCGACTTCTGACACGACCTCTGGCATGGCTTCAGGTGTAGCTGTTTCGACAGTCTCGACAACCTTTTCCTCTAGCTTCTCAAGCGTCTGACCTGCAGGCTCAACAACCTTATCAACCTCTGCCTCAACAGCAGGCGCCATCGATGGGGCCATTGTCGTCTTCTCGTCCAGGGCTGTCTTGATCTCCCTAACAATCCTTCGCCTTCTCCAGGGCTCGAAGATGACCAGGTTGGCCAGTAGCAGGAAGATATTCAGACCCATAAGACCAAATGTAACCCAAGTGCTGTTGCGACGAATTGTGTCACTCCAAATCTGCTCTTCGTGATATTGTTTGCGTTCCTTCTTTTCCAGCTTTCCCCTGGCATCTTCGAGCTCACGTTCGGCGTTTGCGAGATGCTCTTTTGCTGCTTGTACAGCTTGTTCGTTGAGGTGTTCGGAGCGAATCAGAGACATGTAGCGTTCGAGATCGGAGGCTGACCATGAGTGTTTGCGTTCGAGGAGACCGACGACTTCCTTTTGCGAGGCGGCTTGTTGGCTGTAGGATGTCGTATAGGCTACTTTTGCGGCTGTGACTTCGGCGTGGGCGGCTTTGACTACTTGTTCTGTTTTCTCGTTAGTCTGACTTAACTTCGCATATCGCAGATGCAAAATGCCATACCTTGATCGATGATGTCGCGGCGCAAGCGCTCAATACCGGAGTAGTCTGTGCCAGTGTAGTTGTTGACCTTGTGACTAACAAGCGCAGCTTTGGCCAGTAGCTCATCCATACGCTCTTGTACCCTCTTCGACAAATGCCATCTTTGCGCTTGTTGGCTCGAGGGTAGTGCCTCTTCTGCAGCTACAGCTTCCTCTTTTGCCATCTTCTCGATCTTCTCAGATACGATTTCCGCCTCGGTCTTTACCGGCTCTTCTACAGGTGGTGTTTCTTTCTGAGCATCTTCCAGAGCTTCTGATACTGGGGTAGGTGCGGGTTCAGTTGGTTGTTGTTCGATTGGTGGCGCAGACTTCACTGGTTCGGGCTTTGGTTGCGGCGGCGGTGGGGTCGGTCGGACAGGAGCAGCAGCTCTCGCAGCATCCATAATTGCCGCATCAATTCTCTGTTGAATATGCTCAGGCGGCGGTGGCATGTAGAATCGCTCATCTGGCTTTTGAGGCTCTGCTGCTTTCGTCTTGTCGTCCTTCGACTCTGGGTCATCGCGACCTGGTGGAGATGCTGCCCTCCAAGCGGAAGAGCTCCATTGTCGTTTACCGATCCATTGGGATTTATGGACAGAAGATGTCCTCGTAGATGTCTGTCGACAGTGTGATGTGAATGGTCTTGTTATGACGGAGCTTGTCCTTGCGGAGGCGAGGATGTTGCGTAGCAATGCATACGGCGGTGTTGGTGTGCTCATTTCCCTGGTCCTTCTCTTCTACCACATCCTCCCAAGCTATATCAATCGTTTCAAATGTTTTCGGGTAGAGATTGGGGAGACTTGTGTTTCGGAGTTGCAACGGATGCTTCTCGGTGGAGCCTTCTTTTGATCTGCGCCGAATCTTGCCGAATCTTGCCATTGTGTTTACCCTGACGTATGCGGAAGGTGCGTTGTCGATTGCTTGGTTCACCGAACTTTTTGAGTCCCTCAACGCAAAGTCGAGTCTCTCTTTTGGCCCTGCATATCAACTCTTATATCGAGTTTTACTCCTGATCTTCTGCTGTTTCTCTCTTTGATCTACATATTCCTCATATCACACATCATGGCTCAATCACTCCCCGCTATGAAGACGAACCCCAAGTTCATCTTCTTCACCGACTTCGATGGCACTATCACCCTCTTTGACAGTGAGTAATATCCTTCTATATTGCCACAGTCCCATTCATGTATCTACGTTTTTGTCTCGACGCATCCAACGTCTCGAATTTCAGAAAAACATCATTTCCAGATACAGTACGGAGTATCAATATCTGCTTTATACCTGCAATTGCTTTTACAATCGAGTTGAACATATCCATACACATATGCCTGAACAATTTTCTCGATTGCGAATGCTGATTTTGTCCCAGGCAACGACTTCATGGTGAGTTCCTATAATTTCCAGTCCAGATCTAATATCTGTTCTGGAACAACCGTCCTCTTGATGCGCAAGACTGTAAATCTAACTGTTCAATCAGACCGACAATGTCGGCTTCGGCTACGAGAAGAGACGTGAGGGTAACATGAACGTCCTGAATGGCACCGAGAGCTTCAGGTACATAATCAATGTCCATCGAAGGGCCGATCAACCTCTAACACAACTTGCAGAGACTCTTTCAAGCGTATGATGGACAGCGTCAAGATGCCTTACGACGAGTGCATCAAGTACGTCTCAGAAAACGTCAAGCTCGACCCTGGCTTCAACGACTACCTGAAGTGGGCCATCAAGAACAACATCCCCACTGTGGTTCTGTCCTCCGGTATGGAGCCCATCATCCGCGCCATCCTCGAGAAGTTGGTCGGTGAGGACGCAAAGTACATTGATGTCATTTGCAACAACATCCAGGCCAGACCCGGAAAGCAGGTCAATGAGGAGGGTGGCTGGGAGCTTGTCTACCACGACGACTCTCACTTCGGTCATGACAAGAGCTTGACCATCCGCCCTTACGCCCAGCTCCCTGCTGATCAGCGTCCTACTCTCTTCTACGCCGGTGATGGTGTTTCGGATTTGAGCGCTGCCAAGGAGACCGACCTCTTGTTCGCCAAGTCTGGACACGGTAGGTCTAGAATATCATATTCCATCTGGATAGGAAACTAACATCTGCCAGATCTCATCCAATTCTGTGTTAGAGACAACATTCCCTTCACCGTCTTCGAGGACTGGAGCCAGATCAAGGCCAAGGTCCAACAAGTTGTGTAAGTAGCTGCTCCTTCTGTCTATCGTTTTCCAAGTCTAATCATTATTTTCAGTGAGGGCAAGGTCACCGTACAAGAGGCCGCCAAGCAAGGTGTCGAAGATTACGAGAAGGGTCAGGCTGGTGTAAAGCCCACCGTCTAAACCGACCGTCAAAAGTTCAATATCATCTACTCAAAAGTGCAAATAGACTGGTAAATTTGGTTAGCACGGTATAGGAAAATGACAAAAAGATAGAAGGAGTACAGTCGAGAAATAGATCAGGCGGGTCACTGATTTTGATAGACATATTTCTGAAAAAATAACAAGATAACATTGATTATGGTACTACTTAGACAGACGAACAATGCACTTGAGTCGACCTCATCCCATCATTCCAACTGCCGAGACCTCTTCGAATCAGCCATCAGAACGCGCAAAACTTTTCGGGCAATCTAGAGCAGTCTAGCAAGAGCCTCTCAATCGGTCTTTCTCCGTCGGACGTTACTTCTGGAATGATCACCATTCTGCATTATGACACTCGGCTATCTACCTGAGCATATTACAAAGAAGGCGTCTTCAACTACCCAGTACCATTGTGGGCTCAGGCTCGACCTCTGGTTCCTTTACCGAGTGTGCCACAGCACCATGCTTCTTCAACTCCTCCACCACCTCAGTACCACCTACCAACAACGCTAGATCCATCGGACTTCTCTTAAGCACCTCTTTACACCCATCAATATAATCGCCCGTCCTCGATCGATATTTCACATTATGAAATTCCCCGTTACTCGGCCGCCTGTCGCTAAGCGCATTGATAGTACCAGATTTGCATCTCTCGAGCAAGAATCGTAGGGTTGCCAGTTGCTTTTCTGTCGCCTCTTGCGTAACGAGTAAGTGTAAAGGTGTTTCGTCATATTTGTTGACGATATCCGGATTCGCTCCATATTTGACGAGCAATTCGACGAGTTGTGGGTCTTGCTCGTGGTTAACTATATATGTGCCGTCTCGCTCTCGTAGTTGTGTGTTCAAGCGGTCGCGATCGATACAGTGATGGAGTAGAGAATTCCCATCGTTGTCCAGGATATCGGTTTTTGCTTTGTGTGTCAGGAGTAGCTCGACGGCTTGGCTGCCGCATTTGAGTGCGTGGAGAATGGGTGTTTCGCCAAATTCGTTTGGAGTGTTGACATCGGCGCCGTATGCTAGTAACTGTTTCGCGGTGGCCACTTGAGCTTTTGATATTCGTGCGTGTGCTTCTGCGGTCCAGGCCCGTCGTACGTTCCAAGCCTGCATGTGAGAAGCGTGATGGCTGCTTTGAGGTGATTCGACACCGTGGTTGAGGAGAAGACGCTGATTACTCCAGATCAGATGAAGAGTGCTCCCTCGGCTGCCCTGTATGGCAGATATTGCCGCGGGTAG
Organism: Aureobasidium lini; assembly: GCA_022813425.1. Taxonomy (NCBI): domain Eukaryota; kingdom Fungi; phylum Ascomycota; class Dothideomycetes; order Dothideales; family Saccotheciaceae; genus Aureobasidium; species Aureobasidium lini. Next base: position 241,345 of record JAKLML010000030.1, read on the forward strand.
ACTCAGTAAATACTCAATCATCTCAAGCGTGCCGTTTCTTAGTCCAATATCCAAGGCCGTGTAACCCTTTGCGTCTTTTGCGCCGATGTCAAAATGATGATCGATGAGGTATTGAGGTATCTCAGGAGTCTTACAAAAGACAGCAGTGTGTAAAGGCTTTCTTCCGTTCACCTCACGATACATTCCATCTTTCATGCCTCGCTCGACCAGAAGTTTGACCATGCTTAGGTGATTGGATCTGATAGCGGAGTCGAAAAGCTTCACCGAAAAGCGTTCCGGAAACACCAAAGAAGGCAAGTTAGGGCCTCCCAGGTCATATCTTTGAGCGATGTGTTCTTCCTTGTTCAAAAAACGAAAGAGCCCACTTGTACCAAGAGGCCGATCTACTTCAATGGCTCGAAACGATTCCGAATGGACGTCGATCATCTTGTCAAGGGCGGAGTCGTTCCGATAGTCGGCAGCAATTAGAAGAGGCTCTAGACGCTCATCTGGTATCTTTGACTTCGCCTTTCCATAGTCATTGGTACGTCTGGGCTCGTAAAGTCGGTCCCAAGCGGGTGAGAGGAGGTCGATCATTTCCAAGTTTCCAATGCTGGCTGCCCAGTGCATAGCTGTCCATCCGTTCTCGTCGGCCAGACTGATAGATGCGCCTGCGGTCAGTAGTTCTCGAGCAACATCGACGTTGTTCTTGGGTACGCTCCAAATTAGAGGACTCCATCCGTGTATGTCTTGGCTATTGACATCTGCGCCGGCCATTACAAGCAATCGAACAATGTGAAGGTGACCATATGAAGAGGCAGTGGTGAGTGCTGTCCACCCCTGAGCATCAGATGCAGATATATCACAGCCAGATTGTATCATTTGCTCGCTTTTCTGAATAAGGCCTAGCCTGCAAGCTGCCTGCAGGGTGGTTTGACCCTTTGGAAGCATGGAAAAGGCTTCTTGGCGAAGGGCTTTGTCTTTGATCTCTCGATGGTAACAAAGCTGGGTGCTGCTACTACGCGAACCCTCATTGTCGAGAAGACTTGATAATTGTTGCGTGAACTCGGTCTCGATATGTCGACAATGGGAACCCAGATTTTGTGCCGCGTAACAGGCAAAGTGGTTGGTTGCAATTCGATCTTCAAGTTCCTCGCTGCGCTGACAGGGCTCATCGAAGACTTTGTAAGACAAGTACGTTAAACAAGCTCCAGCAATATCAGAATGTCCAGCTTTGGTAGTCTCAAGATCTTGTTCGGCTAAGAACTCGAAAGCCGACGCATGTACACATCGAACAAAGTCGTCGGTGTCCAGCGTAAGCAGCCCCAGGCAAGCGGATATGATTGTCTTCTTGCTTGTCAGATTGTCTTCGTCGAGTTCTGACGTCCTGAGTTCTACCGCGAGGCCATGACGAAGTTCCTGAACCCGGAGCGGGCGCGCGGCAAGTATGACCCATTGAACGACTCTCGTCGCCAAGTCAGCATGTCTGGAGCGCTTGATCTGATCCATCGTCTTCCGGTACATCTCTGGTAATGTCTTTGGTAGTCCTACTAGTGCCTTGCGAAGTTCTTTCCGGCTACTAGTCCTGAGAAGGTCGTTCACTATCAATCTGGCAAGTAGGAAACTGCACATAGTCAGCTTTTGATTTGGACAGCGGCGAAGCAGAAGAATCACGGGTCCCACTAGCACCGGGCCTGACAATCAGTCCATCAAATGGCACAATGCTTTTGACGACGACAAGTTCACCGATAGAGAGCGCATTCCTTCAGGTAATCTCACGGTCCAGCTCATGTATCGAAATAACATCATGCCTTTTGATAGCCAACGTCCTGCGTCTCGCGAGCATAGCGGAAGCAGGCTCGAAGCAGTGCCTGAATGAACCTTGTCCAGCCACATTTGAAGCAGGGGATGATGACTTACATGCCATCACATCGGTCGACGATGTTACCAATCACATCGTCTTTGAAGGCTTGATCAAGCTCCAAATCGTCCTCGATCTCGGTCAGTTTACTGTCGATCATCTTGGCTATATCGGAACTATCTGGCCTGACCCCGAGCTGCTGGTCTCTGGAAAACAGGCTCTCGATATCGGGTGTCTTTCGACTTGTGACCAGTATTGAAGCTCCGCAGGCTGCCAATGATCGCAGCACTGATAGGTTATCAGCTCTAAATTGGCATTCGTCGAAAGCGTCGATGAGGATGACAACGTTAGGGATTATCTTGAGTGACTGGCTGAGTGTATCTCGCAGACGAGTTCTCGAAGGCGCTTGAATACCTGACTTTGCGTCGGTGTACAGTTTGTCGATTTCCACTGGTACATTGCTTCGTTCTCTGATGATCTGCGCAAGCAAGGCCCTCACAAGTGCCTCCGCTGACTGGTGCTTTGCTTCCTGATAGTCATGAAAATAGGCGAAAGTGTGGTATCTCTTCGACGTAAAGATCTGGTTCCAGTCGCGATAAAGCAGCGACATGAGAACAGTTTTCCCACATCCTGTATTTCCATAGCACCAAAGAATCTTGCCAGGGCTAGGCATCCAGTTCAAGAGATTAGGCTTCTTACAGAAGCCATGAGTTGTGTCGACCTCTGACTCCAACTGGGGTGACACGGTTATGCCTTGTGGGCATAGCCAATCAACGACACTGCGAAGGTGTTCGTCCGACTCTAGCTCCGACAGCTTTGCGTGAGTAGCTATGGAGAGGTCAAGAGTGTCTGCCGAGAGCGCTGCATGGAAGTTGTCGCGATGACGCTCCAAGCTGACGAGTAAATCCTTCGTTTGGTCGGTTCGAAGAGGCCAAGCCAGAGCGTGCCTCTTCTTCAGACGGCCCTCATCGTTCAGGTAGCTCTCCAGCAATGTTTTCAACCTCTTGAGACGGTCTTCGCATGCGATCATGGTCGAAGACGATATGATCGGAGGCCCTGTAGGGATGACATTGCTGAGATAGGTATTGTCGACATGCTTTTTGAAGCGGATAAAGATGGCTTGCAGCGAAGTCAAGGTATCAAGCACATCAAGCACGCTACGATTGGAGGTTGAAACTGCCTGTATGTATTTGCCTGTGACCTGTATCACGTCGAGCACCAGACTCAGAAGGCCAGCGACCCCACTAGCGATACCAAGTTCTGCCATATCCACCGAGTGGAGGTGATTCTGGAAGTAGATGAGACGACTTTGGTGGAAGTTCACGGGGTTTTAATCAGAGCGGCATTTCGCGCTCTTCGCGCCTTCCTCTTTGAAGGATGCATGTTCCTATGGCCTGCTATAGGTGGGCGCAGCATCAGGCGGCAAGTTTTGGCCGGAAACCTCAGCCTTACATTAGCTCACCTGGCCGCACATATAGCTCAATACAGTCAAGAGATGGGCCAATCATTTCGGTCGTCTTGCGAAAGAAACGAACAACGCCCCGGTAGTCAGGAGGGAAGTGTTCGATGTGACTTATTCTTCGTGAAGCAAAAAGAATAAATGATGCCAAGCGCCTCTAAGCCTTTTTGGGCATTCCCGCGGCGAACTCGTTGCAGCTTGAACAATTGAACATCTGGGACAGGAAGACGTCTATACCGCACTCACACACGTCGCCATACGCCCAACATGGCTCTCAACCTCTTCACCCGCCTATTCAGGCTACCTGCCACAGCGCGTCCCAACCTTTCCGTCCTCAGCAGCAGTCTCCGCACACCGATCGCCTCTTCACCACGCGCATTCAGCACTTCGTCACCATTCTCGGCCACATACAACCAGGTCATGCGCGGCTGCCGTGTCGCGCAAAGAGCCCGTAAACCGACATCGCCGCAATTGAAGGATAGACCGGAGATGAAGGGCGTCTGTGTGCGTGTGGGTATCACGAAGCCCAAGAAGCCCAACTCCGGAGAGCGCAAGGTCGCGAGAGTGAGATTGAGTAATGGAAGAGTTGTCACGGCATATATCCCTGGTGAAGGTGCGTTATCTCTTGCAGGAAAAGGGGGATTGGAACATTGAAAGAGACCTCATCGCATTGATGGAACTTGAGGATGGATTGAAGGCCGTATGGCTAACCAGAGTAATCACAGGCCATAACGTACAGCAGCATTCGGTCGTTCTGGTCCGCGGTGGTCGTTCGCAAGATTGCCCCGGTGTCAAGTACCATCTTGTCAGAGGTGCCTTGGATCTGGTTCGTTATTCTGTCTACCATCTTCCCTTTCAGCACACTAATTCCTCCACAGGGCGGTGTCGGCAACAGAATCACCTCACGATCAAAGTACGGCACCAAGAAGCCCAAGGCTGCCTAAACAATCTCTTAACTTACGACATCATCACATCACACTTTCATCCTCTACCATTTCTGTATCTTCATTACAGAGATGATCAATGAACGGTCATGAGGCCCATCCCCCTCAGTGTCTCATCCTCTTGCTGCAGTCAGAGCTTGGCGCCATGACTTGCTCCAAGCATTCCATTCTGTAACACCACACCCGACCGTTTCTTTTCCGCCATCTCTTTTCTGTACTTAACTTTCTTGCTCTACTACTGCCCTGAGGCTGGTCAGGTGCATATGCATGGCGTTTTCTGGTGCGTGGTTTCTTGTATACTATTCAGGAATGAAGTATCAAAGGGAATAAAAAGAGGTCTTGGCCATATTGAACATCAAACGCCCGGCGTCTTCTTCTCGTACGAAGATCTACCAGCGTTTCTGCATGATGATTGTTGCGCTCTACAGGAGAAGATAAACTAGAGGCATCAATCCCCAGATAACTACATCATGATCGCCTGTTCGCCTTTTGACTTTTCGCGGATTGTTTTAAGCAAGACCACACTAATGCGCATAGTCTCTCTTGGTGTCTTCACTGCGCCTTTTTGATGTACAGTAACACATAACTCGTCTCCACTGAGGTATGTGATACTATCGATACGAGCTTCAACCCCTCCTTTGCTCCTTCCTTTGTAAGTCCGTAGCAAAAATTGCATAGCTCCCAAGAAACGGTTAAGGTGTTTTATTTCTGGACATGTTCACGCGCATCTCGCTCTTCGGATATAAAAGAAGCCTTACATTCCCGGCTGTTCTGCCTCCGTTGCGTCCATCATTCTATAAGCTTGATTGACTTATCAGCTGCTACAACTTCAATCGACTCACCTCTTCTACTCACAATTCATCATCATGTTTCACTTACTCAACCATATTGTCCTCCTAGGCCTTCTTTCTAGGTATGCTTCATCGTCTACGTCCACTCTCCATCATGCAATATCTAACAATGTACCAGCACTGCACGTGCAGCAGCTTGTACTCGCTGCCCGATCTCAATCACCTACACCACACCTGCTGGCTGTCCAGCCATCAATTGCATTGAGCCAACCTGTACCGTAACAACCACAACATCCATACCTACCTCCTACTGCGCCACAAAGACCCGCACAGCATGTGTGCGCTCCTGCGCGCCTTGCTATACCGAAACCATAACTGTCGAGGATGACCCTATCATGGTCCAACCGACCATTGCTCCCGAGCCCAGCACAGAGCAGCCTACCGCAGATCCCGAACCTACCATCAATCCAGGCGGTCCCATCATCCTCCCTACTTCTGAGCCTTCTCCTACCAACGTCCCAGGTCAATGTGCTCCATACACTGTCACCACGACGGCAACCAATCCGGCATGCACATTCGACACTTCAGAGTGCATAAGACCGCTTTGTGTACTCGAGACTACGACTACGGTGCCGAGCTGTGGTGATGCGGTTACGCAGACGGAGGTTGCGGTTTGCGAGACCGAGTGTCCGGCTGGTTGTGCTACGTTTACTTATACTGCTACGTCTGGAGCTGAGGTTGTGGCAACCCCCATTGCTACTTTGGATTGAGAGAAAAGATGGGGCTGGTAATGAGATTGAGAGGGATGTTGGGATGGTGTTTCTTGGTTGATATTTGTTTCGTACCGGGTTGGACTTTTATGTGTGTCTATCAGAATGCAAGAAGTTTTTCTACTCATGCTCCTGTGAAGTGCATCGGAAGTATTGGCGCCTCTCTACTACCAAACCTGCTACCCAATCTGGCGGATATCGAACAGTCGATGTTGTTCACCGAGTCATACTATCTATTCACAAAGCCCTTGGAAGGTGTACCTGTCATGACGTTCTGCTTGACTTTGTTTGTAGACCACGAGTATCAGAAACTTGTATTGTCCTCGGTCCGAAAGGAAAAGTTTGGGTCCAAGATGTGCATACACAAGACACACGTAGTGCACTAGTTGCGGTATGAACTGTGCCCTCCGAATTCTGCCTCTTCATCATCACATCGAGGTATCGCTATGGATCAATTTGTAGGTTGAGACAAGTAGCAGAAGTGCGAATAAGAAGAGCGTGTTAGTAACACCCGCACGCCTTGGTCCCGTCTGTGTTGGCATGTCGATCACTTGGCATGTTCGACTTTTCTATCATAAACCAAGGGACGTGAGGTCTCGGGTCCAGACATCTACCATAGCATCACGAACATGATCCGATATTCGGCATGTACGCATGCGTCCCATCGCACGAGAGGCTGGAACACAGCGACAACGCTAACAGCGCCATATTGGAAAGCTCTCGTATTCGACATCGGATATCGAGATAGTCGAGTTCAGTAAATACAACCGACGCAGAAATCATCTAGACTGTCACCTCGGAGAAACTCTTCTCACATAGTCGTAGACTTATCAACAATGGTGTTCAGCTCCTCGAACGTCAATACGAGCTACTCGAGTGCATCACAAGACGACCGCCACGAAAGCATGACTATGCCCACATACGAGGATGAAAACAACAACTCTCTCGCCGAGATAAGCATGAGGCAGAATTCAGATAGGGGCTTCTCTTCGAGTACTCGGCCGTATCGAGGTAGAGCACCTTTCAAAATGAGAGCTCCTGACAAGGAGCAAATTGACACGCGGATGTGAATCACACGAAACCTCACCAATCCTTCTTGACAGCTATGCATACGGATATAAGCCAGAACTCCATCCTTGATCAACGCGCGACTTGATCGCGATGTCTGTATATGGATTTTCCTGCTCTGAATTCTGCCGTTTGGAGGTGGAATCCTGCACATGCTTATCGACTTCGGTCCATAATTTCTACCATCACAAATAACCACACTTATCGACGTTGGTGGACACTCGTGTTCGTTGCAACGGAAGGAATTTCAAAATACGACCACTCGTATCAGAGCTAGACCGACATACGAAGGTCATACCGTGGACTTTGAGCTCGTTGACACTGATAAGGAGAGCAACTTTCCCGTACGGCCGACCGAGAAAGCCATCATCATGCTGCTGCTTGCTTGCACTGTTGGTTTGGCTCATGCCCAGGAGCAAGACGGGTCATCCAGGATCCTTGTTTTTCTTGGGCCATCGCCATCTATGAATGAGGTATGATGTCTGGGAGATGCAACATCTTGAGCACGACCATCTGTGTGATCACAACCTTATGCAATACAGACAGATCAAGAAGTGTGCGATTTTAAGGGCTGGGTTCTTCGGATAAAAAGTTCACTTACCAAGCTAAATTGTCGTAGCATCATAACCGATGCTTATGCAATGATGTTATCTTCCAGACGGAAAGATATTATCAGGCGCAAAACGCATTTTCCAGAAGTGTGGAAAGAGTGATGGATGATGAAAGCACGACTTGCGAAGACATTGAAAGGAAATTACGACCAACAAAGAATGGTATAATGGAAAAGGTGACCAAAGGATCAGAGAAGTGGGAAGACTGCCCGAGGATACCGCACTCCCGGTCTTCGATGGGCTTGAAAGCATATGGAAGGGACTTTCCAACGAGATTCCCCATGCAAGAGAAAAAACATGCTACTTGATTATTGCGAATGTGAAAGGAAAAGACCTCCAAAATCATGGACGCAGAGAACAACCCAGGTCATCAGCTTCCGTTCTACATCAGAATTCACGAACGAGAAAGGCACAACCAGGCAAGCGAACAGGAAACGATCGATCAGGGGATATTTTGAGAAAAGGAAGGAATGGCCGAGGACGTCCGCGGCTTCCAATTCTTGCAGGATGTTTGTGACTGGTAAACTATGGAAGGAAGGAACGTCGTTACCCATGGAGAAAACAAGAGAGAAGCTATCGGTGCATCTCGAGGGTGGAAAGAGCGGTGGCAGGACACTAGCCAGGGCAGTAGCCACCAGTATCCACAATCTCAATCTTCATGTCAAACAGACCCAAAAAATAAGGATCGATCAGATACGAGAAGCAATGACCTGGAGAATGAGTTGAGTAGTCTTGGATATATTAAAGAAAAGAAGGAAAAGACGCAAGACCGAGCATATCCGAACTCCTGTCATGACTCGTTCTGCAAAAAAAATCTCATGACTTCAAATTCTACGGCCGTAAAAGCACGATAATGTGGAAGAATAGATCGAAGGATGCATGGAAGGATCGAGAGAAGAAACGACGGGTGGGAAAGAAACGACTATAAAAGGATCGAATATAACAGATGTGGATGTGGAAGAATCGATAGGAAAGAAAGGATGCAGGAACGACTAATCGACACGAAGCAGGAAGGAGCGATCTAGAAGATCAGTGCCTCGATTTATATCGAAGTCTCTTACTAGTAATACCAGTGCGATGCGAAGCGTAAAACACTCTGCCGGTGAATCGAAGCAGAAAGAAGCGATCCGAGGAGGAAAAATGCTTTGCCAGTGGTTGGTGTAGAGAAATTGATGGACACAAATAAAAATATCAAATCGGAAATACCAACCGTGAGATCGAAATCCAGATCCGTGGATCGATATAGCAAGATCCAAACCCGAGGGATGGGAAGGTATAAGCTTGGTTTGAAAGTGAAAGATCCATCAAGATGTACCCTGCATGGAGTTTCGACAACAGTTTAATCGACTTGCAGAGCTCCAGACCATCAAATTTGTGAGTAGCAAACACAGATTGACTTCGACAGGTAAACACAAGATTTCCGTACTCGGCCGTCGGGATGGAGAAGCCAGATCCAAGACACTGAGAGGTTTCAATTTCGCCAAGCCTGTGCGGTCTCCGTCCAAGGAGGGAATGAGGAGTGCAAGAGAAGAGATAGAGAGAAAAACATTGTGAAATGAGAACAAGAAAACTTGAATTTTGGAAAAACCAAGCGGGTATATCGACGAGAGAAATGAACCAAAGACTCCCCAATCCTGCTTGCCCAGCGTTGAACCAGAACGCCGCTTTCCCCCTGACACCACTTTGATTATATACATTACACCACTTCTCATATACAGGACCAGTCATTACAAGTATAGATAGAAAACGATCAACCAGTCTTGGCTCTCTTTCTTCTCAACTCGCCGGCGGCGGCGTCCATCATGCTCTCTCTGAGCATCTCGTTCTCCTCTTCGAGTTGCCTGATGTATTCGGCAGCGGCAGCAAGGACCTCAGCTTTTGATGGCTTGGGAGGTTGTCCGCTTCGTGCGGGTTGCAGAGTGGCAATCTCAGGTACTGCGTTGCGCAGACGTGTGAAATTGTCGTTAAGGTTTGCGCGGTAGCGTTGCTCGACGGCCGTGTGAGGTACGCGGCCACGAGGACGGCCAAGTGCTGGTGAAGCAGGTGCTTCTACTGATGAAGCTTCTTCTTGTTGGGGAGTTTGTTGATTTGATGTGGAGCCGCGAGGAGAGGATGATTGGGAAAAGGCACTGAAGCGCTTAGGTTGAGAAGCGCTAGTGTTGTGGTAGGCAGCGGTGAGCATAGAGTCGATGTCGCAGTAACCAGTCATCGAAGTGATGCCAGCATCGATGGAAAGTTTCTTGACACCCATGTTGAGACTCTCGTAAGGGTTCCATTGGTTGTTGTAGTTTGATTGTGTGCAAAGTGAGTCGGCGTATTCAAAAGGACTGCTGTGGCTACCAGCGCTTGATGCCTCTGATGATGATGAATCTGAGAATGCTGACATGGGTGTTTGCTGGCTCATATGAATCGACGAGACTTGAGGAATACTTGGAAGTTGGGCTTCGAAAGCTTTTTCGAAGAGGTCATGGTCATCACTGGCGTAACCCGAATCCTTGGGTTGTTGGAGCAGCCATTGGTTGTTGGCCATGGTCGATGTGTAGAAGGCTTGTTGAGGGAAGACACCCATAGTGTTGGAGTAGGCGAAATTCATGTTGATGATTGTCTATCAGAGCGATGACTTTGTATTGGTTTGCCGAAGAATGAAATCCAAAAGGCAAGAATAAGAAGACGATATGAGATATATGTATTCAAGACCAGAGTAGTGGATTGACTGATTCCAGCAAGTGGTCTGCGCTGTCAACAACAAGCTTCTCCAGGGCCCATTCAGGGGGTAGAGAACTGGACCTAGCAAACTTTAAGCTCTTTTGGAAGTGTCAATGTTTAAGCGTTGCGACTGTTCGGTTGCTGGTGTGAACGGGTAGACGTCGGTGGACTCGCGTCCGAGTGTGGCCTGCAACCAATCCTGATATGAAATGTGATGTACAACTACCTTGAACTTGTCTCCCCGGAGCTGAGTCCTTCGGAATCTTTGTTACAGATGAGTTGTATCTTGAGCCCCTGCATTACGGGGTCCACTGTCAGGTCAAACGCGTTGCGCAAGAGTGCCTCGTGTACGCCGTGACCTCAGCAGAGAGAAAAAAGCCACTACCTTTTTCAAGATCATAATACGCCAAAACCTACCTTGCGGTATAAATGCGGTCAATGGTTTACGCCAAAATAAGAAGAGGCGCCTTTTTAGTCGGGCTTGCCGGTCAGTGTTGCGCAGAGGGCTTGAGTTTGGTGCGAGTTTTGTCAGAATATTATTTCCTGCGCAAGCCACAGGTCTAGACTCGCGCTGACAGATTGGCGGGGCACGTGGAATCCAAGACCGTTTCCGTGAACCCAATGCGTGTTTGGTCTTGACGTTAAAAAGAGTGAAGTTCCTCTGCCCAATCAGAGCGTATCTCGGAAAAGCTGCCGAACGTTTCCTCACAACCGTGACAACTTTCTCACTGACCTTTTGGATCTCTGAGTTTATCGGATATACTGGTGGCTTGCAGAGGACTTTGTTCAAGTCGGTAAAGCTTGCGTACGAGTTTCAGCCCAAACGTGTTTTCAGGGATACCATCGCCGATCTGGCAAGCATATAGCGATGCAGAGGGACTTTTCATGCACAATATTGGTCAAGCAACTGCATAGACAACCTAGATCTCTCATTGATGCAGAGTTGAGGATCTCGTTAACACCGATCTTCACACACTCGACGGCCCGTTGCCGTAGATGGCGGCAGATGTCTTGCAGCACAAATCAGTACGAGCATCCAGGTCTTCGAATTCTCACGAGATACCGGACGAGTCGAATATCAGTACCAGCTCAGTGACTTGAGGACATGCTAGGAGCGTAAGGAGCCCCCTATGGAAGAATCTGCACCTTACAAGTGGGTCGCAGGCGCTCAACAACTGCGCCAGCTGAACACACCTGAAGTCTTCAGCGAGCAACAACAATGGCCAGGCAACAGCAGGACGCGGTCGGCTGTTCCTTCTCGAGGTTGGAGCGAATGCTTGGCCTTTGATGTTCTCGGATCGGAGTCAATTGATTCGGGGGCATTTCTCTCTCCGATCATATGTCGAGATTATGGGTCTTGGCGAGAGCACAAAGGTCTAGAGCGCTTACATGCTTTCTGTGTTGGAGCATGAATTAACCTTTTCCAATGAACTTTCACCCACCATGACACACATTCGGTCCAGAACCTAACGTCGCTCTTTTCGCAGCGCGCTCCGAGACGAATCGTAGATTCGTACAGGATCCGAGACAAAGCTGTAGCCGAGACTCGTGGCTCAGGATAAGGCTGGACGAATTCGGCCTCTTCATCGAGAAACGGCATTATTATCATCCAACTCGTGGCTCTCTTCTCAAGTTCCCGGCTTCGGTTGCATGATTTACCAGACAAGCTTCTGCGGCATGACGACAAATAATCCTTATGTGACACGCAGACAGCCAAAGAGACGATCACATCTGTCATCGTGCCCTTACAGTTCTAAGCGGCCCAGTACGGCCAGCACCCCGGAAGAGTCAGAGACATGGCGCCTCAGCATAGCCCTGGCTAGATCACTTGCCTGCCTTGTTTTCAAGTCCAATCGACGTTGCACAAGGCTGGGAACTACATGGAGAGATGCAACGGTAAATTGGATGTGAACATCGGGATCATGGATCACGATATGTTGGCTCGTAAGATGTGCTTTCTCTCATGTTTGGAGTCGAAAGACTGTAAAGACTCGCTAGCGTACAATAATATCGAAATCTCATCCTTGAATCCTCTACTGGTTCGTTGTACGAATGGCGGCGGTAGCAGCAGGTACATCTTGATCGAGAGGGAGAATATCAGGGATCGGGCCGACAGGAGTGATCGAGAATGGGTTGATCTGCTTGTGACTCTTGGTGTAGTGCGACTTGATGTGGGTGAATTCGGTCGTATCTTTGAAAGCATCGTTGTTCCAGTACAGGTTGCGCATCCACCTAGGCAAGTTAGTATGAGTGATTTCCGCTTGACATGACTTGAACTTACTTGTGCAAATGCGGGTAGCCGCTGCGGATGTCGCGAATGTTGCACTTGAAGTGCTGGACGTAAACAGCATCAAATCGGATGATGGTTGTGTAGAGGCGGACATCGAGCTCGGTTAGCTTGTCACCCAAGTAGAAAGGGCCGCCAGATTTGGCAAGATCCTCCTCGGCACGGTCAAGGGACTTGAAGAGGGTCTTCACGTTCTTCTCGTAAGCCTCTTGAGTGCTAGAGTAAGGTCAGTAGGCATTTGGGAAAGTTGAGGTGCATGCGGAACTGACGTTGCGAAACCAGACTTGTAGACACCATTGTTGATGTCATTGTAAGTCCACTCGTTTGTCTCTTCGATTTGCTTCTCGAGGTCAGAAGGCAAAAGATCGATGTTCTTGAACTTCTCCGGTAGCAGGTCGTCAAAGACGTGGTACATCATTCTGATGATCTCACTGCTCTCGTTGTTGACAATGCGCTTCTGCTTCTTGTCGTAGAGAGTAGGCACGGTGAAGCGACCTTCGTAGTCCTTGTTGTTCTCAAAGTAGATGTCGCGGAGATGGGTGTAGCCTTCGTGAAGAGGATCCGGTGTAGTGTTCTCTCCAGGAATATTCTCATCAGGCGTTGCGAATCGCCAACCCTTCTCAAGCATCTCCCAGTGAACCGAGGTATAGGAAATGATGTCCTCGAGACCCTTGAGCTTACGGACGATCAAAGCACGGTGGGCCCAAGGACATGCGTAGGACACATAGAGGTGATATCTGCCTTTCTCGGCAGGGAACTCGGCACCAGACTCGTTCTTGATGAAGTCACGGAAGACAGACTGCTGTCTCTTGAACTCGCCAGACTTGTCCTTGGGATCGACCCAGTTGAGAATGTCCTTCTTCTTGTCTTGAGTCTACTGGTATATCAGCATGCTGTTGGTTCCGAAGCAATAAATATGAACACTGACGGCCATTGTGCGGAAGTGTAAAGGTTTCAAATGTGAGTTGATCAGTTGAGAGCGTCTTAGAAAGGACAACATGCGTTTTTTTATTATGAGCAACAAGTTGTTATGTATCAAGTCGCCTGTCGTGAGAAGAGCTCGAATGTAGCTTGTAAGCTGCTGACCTCATCGAAAGCTGCAAGAGTCGTGATGACCGAATAATGCTATTAATTGACATCAACTCTGGTTAAGTGCCATTAATTAAGGGCAATGTCCTCCGCTAGCGGCGTACCCCTCGGCTTGTCGTGCTGCAGCAGCGTGCAGCTTGATCTTCCCGCACTCCCGCTGGCCGCAGGAACCACCTTCAGGGGCTGCAAAGTGATCAAGATGAACCATTTCCATCACCCTGCTATTCACGAGGCGATAGAGTAGACGAATCTAGAGTGAGTCGTTGCTTGCAGCAGAGCTCTGAAAGTGAAGCTCAGCGATACCGCACTCAACGAAATTGTGATGCTTTGCGTGTGCCAACGGCCTGACTCGGCGCCCACTTAGGTGAAAAAAGTTTTGCATGCTTTATGCAGATGAATGTGCTTGAGCTGGCTGTGAGAACTTGTAGAATTCACTCACATCGTACTTCACATGGCATTCGATCATCATTTGAAAGCTCTTTCAGGTCTCACAGTTCTTCTCTTCCACTTCAAAACAACATCTTCTCCATCTTCCATCGATTTACAGGAGAAACATTGACCAAATTTGTGACGCAGCCCGCACAGACATCGAAGTTCCTCATCGCGGGGATCGCCAAGCCTGGAGATTTTTCAATTGCATACAGCTCTCAATTCTTTTCCCTTTTTTCTTGTGTCATCAGTTCAAACTGGCCTCGTCTTGCACAATGGCTGGCCACACTGGAGATAAACTTATCGCCCTTGAGGCAAGAGAAGGCACGGAAAGTGTCCGTCTTGCCGTAGGCACATCCTTCGGTGCTGAGAAGAGCGTAGCTGGCGAGCTGGTCTTCTCGACTGGCATGGTCGGCTACGAGGAATCTATCACTGATCCTTCATACAAAGGCCAAATCCTGGTCCTCACATACCCCCTGGTCGGCAACTATGGTGTGCCCGACAGAAACGAAATGGACCCTCTCCTCAAGGACCTCCCTGCTCACTTCGAGGCCTCTCAGATCCACGTCTCTGGTCTGATCGTTGCCTCTTACTGCGGCGAAGACTACTCACATTACTTGGCCACCTCTTCATTGGGCAAATGGCTGAAGGAGCAGGGCGTGCCCGCCCTCTGCGGCGTCGACACCCGCGCCCTCACCAAGATCATCCGCGAGAAGGGAAGCATGCTCGGCCGTATGCGCCTGCAGAAGTCTGGCTCTCAATCCAATGCCCCCATCACCAATGGCATCACTCTCAGCAACGGCGAATCCCAAGAGGAGGCTGATTTCGAGGAGGTTGAATGGTCCAACCCCAACAACAAGAACTTGGTCGCAGATGGTAAGGCTACTCGACAGCATCAATTGTGAGTCTGCTGCTGACATGCTCTAGTCTCGATCAAGGAACCCAAGATCTACTCGCCAGACCCGTCAAACGCCCTGAAGCACCCCTCGGGCAGACCCATCCGCATTGTCTGCGTCGACGTTGGTCTCAAGTACAACCAACTTAGATGTCTCGTCAAGCGCGGCGTCGAGGTCCAGGTCGTCCCCTGGGACTACGACTTCCCTTCACTGGCCGGCAAGGAGTATGATGGTCTATTCATCTCCAACGGTCCCGGTGACCCGGCATTGATGGAGAAGACTGTCAAGAACATTCAAGCCAACATTCGCGAGGCTAGAGTGCCCATTTTCGGTATCTGTTTGGGACACCAGCTTCTTGCCCGCGCTTCGGGTGCTGAGACGGTCAAGATGAAGTATGGTAACAGAGGACACAACATTCCTGCTACCAACTTGATCTCCGGCAAGTGTTATATCACATCGCAAAACCACGGTTACGCCGTCGACTCGCGTACTCTTACCCAGGACTGGTCCGAACTGTTCGTTAACGCAAACGACGGCTCCAACGAGGGTATCCGCCACATCAGCAGACCCTACTTCAGTGTCCAATTCCACCCCGAGAGCGCCCCCGGTCCCCAGGACACTGAGTTCCTGTTCGACGTTTTCCTGGACGCTGTCCAGAAGGTCATTCAGGACTCTACCATGATGCACCAGCCTATTAAGTTCCCCGGCGGTGATCTTGCCGAGAACCAAAAGGCCAACCCTAGAGTTACTGTCAAGAAGGTTCTCGTTCTTGGTAGTGGTGGTCTCTCCATCGGTCAGGCTGGTGAGTTTGACTACTCCGGTTCGCAGGCCATCAAGGCTCTTAAGGAGGAGGGTATCTACACAATCTTGATCAACCCCAACATCGCTACTATCCAGACCTCCAAGGGTCTGGCCGACAAGGTCTACTTCCTTCCTGTTAACGCCGACTTTGTTCGCAAGGTCATCAAGCAGGAGAAGCCCGACGGTATTTACTGTACCTTCGGTGGTCAGACCGCTCTGTCAGTTGGTATTCAGCTCAAGGATGAATTCGAAGGCCTCGGCGTTAAGGTTCTGGGTACTCAGATTGATACTGTCATCACCACCGAGGACCGTGAGCTCTTCGCCCGCGCCATGGAGTCAATCGGCGAGAAGTGCGCCATGTCCGCCTCTGCCAACAACATGGAGGAGGCCATGGCTGCCGGCAAGCAGATTGGGTTCCCCCTGATTATCCGTGCTGCCTATGCTCTTGGTGGTCTCGGCAGTGGTTTTGCGGACAACGAAGATCAGCTTCGCGAACTCTGTAACAAGGCTTTCGCTGCCAGCCCCCAAGTCCTAATCGAGCGCAGTATGAAGGGCTGGAAGGAAATCGAGTACGAAGTTGTCCGCGATTGCCAAGACAACTGCATCACTGTCTGTAACATGGAGAACTTCGACCCTCTGGGTATTCACACTGGTGATTCCATTGTCGTCGCTCCTTCGCAGACTCTGTCTGACAAGGACTTCATGATGCTTAGACGCACTGCCGTCAACGTCATTCGTCATCTTGGTGTCGTTGGTGAGTGCAACATCCAATACGCTCTCAATCCCGACTCAAGAGAGTACTGCATTATCGAGGTCAACGCTCGTCTGTCGCGTTCTTCTGCTCTTGCCTCCAAGGCCACTGGTTATCCTCTGGCTTTCGTTGCTGCCAAGCTTGGTCTTGGTATCCCCTTGAACGAGATCAAGAACACCGTTACCAAGGTCACTTGCGCTTGTTTCGAGCCCTCCCTCGACTACGTCGTTGTCAAGATCCCTCGTTGGGATTTGAAGAAGTTCACTCGTGTCTCCACCCTGCTCGGCTCTGCCATGAAGAGTGTTGGTGAAGTCATGAGCATTGGTAGAACTTTCGAAGAGGCCATCCAGAAGGCCATTCGTGCAGTCGATGTCAGCAACCTCGGTTTCCAGGAGACCAGCGCTCTCATGTCCATTGACCAGGAGCTCCAGACTCCTTCTGACCAGAGAATGTTTGCCATTGCCAACGCCATGCACTCTGGCTACACTGTTGACAAGATCTGGGAGCTGACCAAAATCGACAAGTGGTTCCTGAGCAAGCTCAAGGGCCTCAGCGAGTTCGGCAAGCTGATGAGCACCAAGAAGGTTAACGACGTTCCCTCGTCGCTCTTCAGACAAGCCAAGGAGCTCGGTTTCTCAGACAAGCAACTGAGTATCTTCTGGTCCACCAACGAGCAGACTGTCCGCAAGCACAGACTCGAATACGACATCATGCCTGTTGTCAAGCAGATTGACACTGTTGCTGGTGAATTCCCTGCATACACCGTGAGATCTCCTCCTTTCTACCTTGACGGACCTTGCTAATATATTCACAGAACTACCTTTACACCACCTACAATGGTGTCGAGAGTGACATCGACTTTAACGACAACGGTATCATGGTCCTCGGCTCCGGTGTATACCGTATTGGTTCATCCGTCGAATTCGATTGGTGCTCTGTTCGCACCGTTCGCACCTTGAGAGAGAACGGGTATAAAACGGTGATGATCAACGTAAGTGACACCTACACGCGTGCAGCGGCACAGAAATTGCTTCAGAATCGAGCTCTCCCATCTTCGAGGCGTCTTGCTCGCCGGCCATCAAAATGCACGATGTTTTTGGGATCGGTATGATTGTCCAGAGAGAGCATGTTTGAATCGCTGCTCTCAATGGCAACATTCCCTGAACCAAAACCATCGTGCCTTTCGACAGCCTCTTGCGGGTATGCTAAGATAGGGGAGCTCGGTTTTGGTGAAGTCTCTTTGCAGCTTCGTCAACTTTTGCTCGATCTACTTGAATCCACGCTAACTTCTCCTCAAAAGTACAACCCGGAAACCGTGTCCACCGATTACGACGAAGCCGACCGTCTCTACTTCGAGAACATCACCCTCGAAACCGTCCTCGATATTTACCAGCTCGAGCAATCCAGCGGTGTCATCCTCTCCATGGGCGGTCAAACCCCTAACAACATCTCTCTGCCCCTCCATCGTCTCAATGTCAAGATTCTGGGTACCTCCCCTGAGATGATTGACTCTGCCGAAAACAGATACAAGTTCTCGCGTATGCTTGACAGAATCGGTGTCGATCAACCTCAGTGGAAGGAGTTGACCAGCATTGACGAGGCCAGAAAGTTCTGTGACGCTGTCACCTACCCCGTGCTTGTTCGTCCTTCATACGTTCTTTCCGGAGCTGCCATGAACACTGTCTACTCTGAACACGACCTTGCAAACTACCTCAACCAGGCGGCTGAGGTTTCCAAGGACCATCCTGTCGTCATTACCAAGTACATTGAGGGTGCCAAGGAGATTGAGATGGATGCCGTTGCCCGCAACGGTACCATGATTGGTCACTTCATTTCCGAGCACGTCGAGAACGCTGGTGTTCACTCTGGTGACGCCACTTTGATCCAGCCCCCTCAGGATTTGGACGCGGAGACCGTCAGACGTATTGAGGAGGCCACCAAGAAGATTGGTGAGGCTCTCAACATCACCGGCCCTTACAACATTCAGTTCATCGCCAAGGACAACGACATCAAGGTCATTGAATGCAACGTCAGAGCCTCAAGATCTTTCCCCTTCGTTTCCAAGGTTACTGGTGTTGACTTGATTGAGTTGGCCACCAAGGCCATGGCTGGTCTTCCCCTCCAGGAGTACCCTCCTACCACCATGCCCAAGGACTACATTGGTGTCAAGGTTCCTCAATTCTCATTCTCTCGTCTTTCTGGTGCTGATCCCGTCACTGGTGTCGAGATGGCTTCAACTGGTGAGGTCGCTTGCTTCGGTCGTACCAAGTACGAGGCTTACATGAAGGCTCTCGTCGCCACTGGTTTCCGTCTGCCCAAGAAGAACATCCTCCTGTCCATCGGTGCCTACAAGGACAAGCAGGAATTGCTGCCTTCAATTGAGAAGCTCCACAAGCTCGGCTACAGCTTGTTCGCCACTGCCGGTACCGCTGACTTCCTCGAGGAGCACGGCGTTCCTTGCAAGTTCTTGGAGGCTTTGCAGGATGATGAGCAGAGAACCGAGTACTCTCTGACCCACGCCCTTGCCAACAACCTTATCGACTTGTACATCAACTTGCCTTCAAGCAACCGCTTCCGTCGCCCTGCCAACTACATGTCAAAGGGTTACCGTACTCGCAGAATGGCTGTTGACTACCAGACTCCTCTGGTTACCAACGTCAAGAACGCCAAGATCTTGATCGAGGCTATCGCTCGCGACTATGACATGGCCGTCACCAGCCAGGATTACCAGACCTTCGCTGACCACCCCTCGACCTCTCTTGAGGCGCCTGCTGCCAAGAAGACCCCTACCCTCCAGGAACTCCTTCACAACTCTCCTCTCAAGGGCAGAGACATCACCTCGGTCAACCAGTTCACAAGAAAGGAATTGCACCTTCTCATGACTGTTGCTTCGGAGATGCGTCTTGGTGTTGAGCGCGATGGTGTTCTTGACATTCTCAAGAACAAGCTTCTCTGCTTGATGTTCTACGAGCCTTCCACTCGCACTTCATCCTCCTTCGATGCTGCCATGAAGCGTCTTGGTGGTCAGTGCATCATGATTAACGAATCTCACTCCAGCACCAAGAAGGGTGAGACCTTGTCAGACACCATCCGTACCCTTGACCAATACGGTGACGCCATCGTCCTCCGCCATCCCAGCGATGACAGTGCCGACGTTGCCGCCGAAGCTGCTGACCACCCCATCATCAACGCTGGCAACGGCTCGCGCGAGCACCCTACCCAGGCCTTCCTCGACCTCTTCACCATCCGTGAGGAGCTTGGTACCGCCAACGGTCTTACCATCACCTTCGTTGGTGACCTCAAGTACGGTCGTACTGTGCACTCTCTGTGCGAGCTGCTCAAGCACTACGACTGCACCATCAACCTCGTCGCCCCCAAGCAGATCGATCTGCCCGAGAAGGTCCGCAGCGCCCTCCAAGGCCGCGGTCAACTCGGCGTCGAGTCCCACGAGCTTACTCCCGAGATCGTCGCCGCATCCGACGTCATCTATTGCACGCGTGTGCAGAAGGAGCGCTTCGATAACCTGAGCTTGTACGAGCAGGTCAAGGACGGTCTTGTTGTTAGCCCTGCTACCCTTAAGCACGCCAAGCAGAACATGATTGTCATGCACCCTCTGCCTCGCAACTTGGAACTCAGCCCCGAGGTCGACAACGACCCCAGGGCTGCTTACTTCAGACAGGTAAGTCCTATCAATCCACATTCCCCAACACAATCACTGACAAATATCACAGATGAAGTATGGCATGTTCGTCCGCATGGCCCTCTTGGCCTTGGTCATGGCATCATAAAAAAGAACTCGGATCAAAACGTAAAAATTGGGTCATGGCGTTTTCGTTTGTTGCCTTGTAGATTATACCGAAGCGACGATTGGAGGATTTCTCTTTTTTTGTATACAATCAACTATACCTCTTCATACTTGAGGTTCGACTTTGGGGATTGTGATACCGCTTGCGTTCATCTTAATTGTTCGCCAACGTCCGTCCCGTCAACACGATTCGTATGCGTGTTTTACGTGTCCTATGACCGTTTATGCTTTTCATGATTTCACGATTTTTACGTTTCGTTGTATACATATTTCTGTACGTTTCGTTGTATATAAAGAAGTTATTTCAATTTGTTTTCATCGTCTTGTGTTTTTGTTCCATGATTTCGTTTGGGATTGATGTTCCTCGATTTCTTCAAGCAACGGTGATGCAAGGCAAGAGCAACCAATGCCAGAGTTGAACCTTTACATCTCGACCTTTTCAGCATGGACACAGTCATTCGATCGACGCCCTCAGGTGGCAAGATCATTTTCGAGCGATCGTGGTTATCCAGTGGGAGTGCACACGGCACCAGCCCAAGTTCTTCTCATCTCAGCATCCCAGATCGCCGATACATCACTACATCGAGTTTCAAAAGGCAAGGTGATCTTCGAACCTCCTCTATCGCATGGAGAAGCGACGTAACATCTAACTCTATATACACATCTCACCCACAGCACCTGTGGAGCCCGTCTTAGCCGCCCCTATACCATAACAAACGCTTCCTGTCCACCCAGCAAAATCTCACATCCTGCCAACACTGCTCGTCCATCTCCTCGGAAAAGAGGTCATCGGATACTGCTTGAGATTCTGTCGAGATACGCAGGCAAATATAGCGTTACACTAAGTGCCAAAGAACCATTATTTTCTGCTCGCGAGGTTGTTGAGGTGGGAATTTTATGATGGGACTGTAGTATGCAAACGGGGTCAGATGGGAAAAGATGGTAAATGTAGGGATGTTGTTCAGAGGTGAGTAGTAGTGATGATGTCTAGACGCCAGCAGGCCTCTTGAGACTGATTTATGATCTCTTGTATACCGTACCATCTTGAGCAACTGAGAATATGCGATCAACACGATCTCCTTGCCAGAATTTTGTGAATTGAAGCGAACAAGGAATCCAAGAATCAGATTGATCAGAATTATGAGTGAGAACATCATTGTCAGGACTTGGTCCGAGCGAAAGTATAACGGTGATCACATATCTCAGTAGAACAGCTGTGCCATCCGAAAAAAAACATCTTGACAGGCTATAAGGTTGTCGGGAGCACTACAGAGGATAGGAGAGAGTATTCACTCCGAATGCAAGCATTTGGAATATACATCTCAGCTTACACGTGTGTTCTGTGATCAGCTGTCAGAGGCAGGACGATGTTCAAGATGCCGTGATTATCCAGAGAAAGTGTGAGAAGGTGCGGCTCTTTCAGGGTACAAATCGGTAGTCTGAGGAACATATTGCATACTGATAAAGCATCAACTACCTTGCTAGAGAGAGAGAAAGCGGGCGTTTCTGCGCCGAGGTGTTTGTGAGAAGTTTTATTGGAATTGTCCTTGCTGTATCATAGAATCATAGCTGATCATGCAAGTCTGACTGGTAATCTCGCTGATTTTCTTCTCCTTGAGCTCGCTCTGTTGTTCCTTGCTCTTTGTTCGTCAAGCGACGATGCAGACCTTTTCTGACACCGACCGCTTCATTGTACCCCTGTGATCCGTTTATATACGGCCTGTGACGATGTCGTCGAACTTCTTGCCAATTCCTTCAAGAAACTTCTCGCGAAGAGCTTCCTTGACGCACTCCTTGATCTTGGTTACGTAGTCGCCGGAACTGACATTCTCCATCTTTCCCTGTACGACCTCAACGATCACCTGTCTGCCTTTCAAGCTAGCCGTGTTTAAGTATTCAGCAAGCTCTTTGCCGAGAGGATGATGTTTAGCGGTTTTGTGGTCGAGGAAGGCCATCGTCTTGTTGACTTCAAGCTCGATTTGGGCGCGGATGAGTTGATCGACAGATTCAGAGGTGCTGTCCATTATGTTAGTACAGTAATGTGGTGTTGATCTTCTGTGAAGTTGTATACATACTCGGCAGTCTGCTCCTGCATACTCTCAAAGATGCGAACAAGTTCTTCACTGGCAATCTGGTTGGCGGCGGTAGTCTTCGAGTCGACATTATCCTTGCCGACAGTGTTGCGCAGCTGTTCAGCGAGGATGCCGGCGCGCTTGATTTGTTCTTGGATGTCGAGGCGAGGTCTCTTGGTGGCGCCATCCTCGGTGGGAGTTTCGGATTGAGTGCGCTTCGACATTGTGGTTGCTAGGACTGGTGATGATGTTGGTTAGGTGATGATGTTGATTGGGTGATGAATCAAAAGGCGCACACCAAGGTGAGAAGAAAGAGGTGGATGGTGAGAGCGTCGGGAAAATTAAGCAAGTGAAGAAGCGTGTTGGATGTCGCGAATTGGAGAACTACAAAGTCAACTCGAAAGTGATGGACACAATGAGTGAGAGCGAGTGAGCCTTCTGCAGAGCAATGAGCATTCGATCATGTTTTACTTCTTCAAAACTTCCAACGAAACAATAACTGTGGCCTCGCTGTGGAACCATCTTCCTTTCCGTCATCGATAACAGCAGCTCCTCTCTACCTTCCATTTAGCTTAGACCATCTAAGTTTATAGCATTGTTTCCTCCAACAGTCTCATCATTTCCTTGCTCATGATCTTCTTGAAAGCAACTTTGGTTTCTTTTCTGATTTTGGAAGACAGATTGCAGAGCGGCACATCTTGTACCTGCTTCTTGACAACATCTCTGATCGCACTTCTCTCCTCCATTTCGCAGTGGTAGATGTAGCTAAAGAGCAAAGGACCGCAACTTTCACCATCGGCGAATCTGTTTGACTCTTGCTCGAACACCTTGAACCAGCGGTGAATCTCGGCATCAATCACATTGACGATGAGCTCATCAACCGTATTAGTAGCACTGATCTCATGGTGAGTGGCGATACAAGTAGCCTCAGAAAGCAAAGACTTACGTCGTCTCAAGCTTGGCCACAGTTGCCACCAGTGTCTCAGCCTGTGTGAGGGAGTCCTGAGTATCTCCGCGGGATACATAGTAGCCGACTTGAACTTGGTTGTTCTGGTTCTTAAGCGCTTTGAGCAACTCGGCACTCATGCTCTTGACTTCTGCTAGACCTTCATCGATCTCGAGGCGGGACTTTTTGGCGAAGGGCAGGCTGGCAGGTTTGTCGTCGGGTGCAGGTCTTTTCGACATTATGAACGACGGACTAAAGAAAAAGAAAGGCTTGTGTGGGGATGAAAGTCGAAGGTTTGTGGCCGAAGGTCGAAGGTCGAAGGTGGGAGGGAAGCAGAGAATCTGAGCGTCGAGATGTCAGGTGCCTTGCCTTCGATCGAGGAAGTCGCGACTTCTTCAAGACGGACCCCAATTTTGCATGTGACAGCCAACTTTGCATTCGCTCCTTCTGTCTTGCATGCAACTTGCGTCTTCATAGAGGTCTGATACGATCGCGGAATGCAGTGTCTTGGGAGTGCGAATGGAGTCGAGCATCGTGGCTGATGGTATCTTGATCACCATCCAGCTTCTGCGTTGTGACGACCCATCAGCACTGGCTGCCATCCACAAATCTCTACCCACCATCAGCAAAAAAAGAAATCACAGGTCTGATGGCTCAGGAGTTGTTCCACTTACTTTCTCACTTCCTCACACCCCTCATCCTCATCCTCCTCATCCTCCAACCTCCCGATAGTGACCCGACTCCTTTCCACAGGAGCGCTATACCAAAGAGACAAGTTTGTTGAAGTTGCTGTGGTGAAAGATTTAGCTGATGATGCAGAGAGTCGAACTCGAGCACATTGGTGATTTTGTTGTTGATGTTTGAGAAGGGGGGGAAGTGACTGCCGGATTGAGTTAGCTTTGCGACTGGCGGCGGTGAGGATGGTGGTTAAGCCATCAGACCATTGTAATTTTGTTGGTGTTTGGGCTGGTTGTGTGGGTTTATGGGTCTCTTGTGAGTGAAGGCTTTTTTTCCTTGGGTGTTGTTGGTCTTGATATGAGTGCTGGAACATGAGCATCGTGGCCTACCTCCTCGGAGGGCAATTATAGACATTATAATATGAGACATTCTACTCTGCTCTTATGGACTCGGTCTTTCTTGCTTCTGTTGCTTCTGTGACGGGACCTTGAGGCATGTCTCATCAGCGCTTAGAGGGCCCATCAGTCACCAAAGATGTGAAAGTGCCACAGCAGGTACAGAGGGCCAGAGAGAGCAAGGAAGATATGCACGTTAGTATCATGGGAAAACAGAAGATTATGGCAAGGCAAGGAGGTGAAAATGTCCAAATTATGGATATCGGATGTACTTTGGTATCTTTTGGCATGAACATGGTGACAAGATGGCACGAGTGACTTGAGAGGGCACGTAAAGAAAGAGAAAGCAGCAGCACCTTATTTAGGAGGTTGTGCCTCCTTGACACCAACAGTGCCATCCTCGTTACCGAAGTAGGCAGCAACAGGCTTCTGACCGCCCTGGCCGCCAGCGGCCTGGACCTCATAGCCGTTAGGACCGTAGAAGAGACCGACCTCGAGGACACCAGAGATGGACTTGATCTTGTGAGCCAGAGCAGTGACCTCCCATTGGCCATCTTTGCCGGAGCCATCCTTGCCGTTCTTTACATCTTCCTGGATAAGAAGGGGCTTGAAAGGGGCGTCGATGATGTAGAAACCTTGGTCTGTCTGGACGGGACCCGTCTTTGCAAGAGTGTGTTCGCGAAGAACAGGGTCAACGGAGCCGATCAGCTTAAGCTGGCGCATGACGGTAGCATGGGCAATGGGAGCGACCTCAATAGGTATTGAAGGCCACTTGCTGATCAAACGGGTCTGGTTCTTGCGGTAGTCTGTCGCGAAAGATCAGTACAGGACATTTTGACATAGGAAGAGGTTGTCGATACCAGCAATGCAGACAAACTTCTTTGCGCGGGTTGCGACCAGCTTCTCCTGGAACAGACAAGCACCACCACCCTTGATGCAGTTCAAGTCGTCGTCGACCTCGTCGGCACCATCAAAGGCAACATCCAGCATGACGTTCTCGGGCAAACTGTCGAAAGCCATAGGCATCAGGCCAGCCTGCTCAATGACCTTTCTCGATTGGAAACCAGTAGGGATGAAGAAGATGTAGCGGCCACCCTTGGGAGGGTTCTTGGCCAAGCAGTCCTTAATAGCCTCGACACCATAGATAATTGTGCTTCCGGAACCAATTCCGACGAACTGCATCTCGGGGTTGAAGTGGTCTGCGACGGCGCGGTAGGCGGCCTTGCGCTTGGCTTGCTCGATCAAGTCGACGGCAGCAGCAGCCACTGCATCGGGGGTTTGGACAGTAGCGGCCATGTTGCGGGTGAATTGGTATCGGCGGGGCAGAGGACGGAGGATGCGTAAGGTGTGGGTCGAGAAAGTCGAGGGAGTCGAGGAGAAGAGACGGACAAATGTTTGTTGGGAAGCTGGCGGTATGTGTGAGCAATCGAGGGCAAGATGGCAGTAACACAACAACACGAGTGACTTACCACCAAACATACACTGCAGATGGTTGGATAACTAGCTGACCAAGATGGAGTTTAGCAGATGCAAGTGATATCAAAGAGGTGATATTAGCCGCAGGGAAGACTGGCGGGGTGCTCACCGGCGCCTGCGAAAGGGCGGGCCGGCATCGCATTCGCCGGCTGCCCCGCCATTTTGGGAATCGTCATCGACAAACGCCGACACGCAGCAGGCGTACCTGGTAGCTTCCTAATCTGTATTTACTGTTCAATCCATCAATTACACCAAACACCCAAACCAGCATCATCATGGCTGCCACCGCAGAGGCAACACCACCTCCTCTTCACGCAGTTCCTACATCAAAAGAAAAGAGATATGACAGACAACTTCGTCTCTGGGCGGCCAGCGGACAGGCGGCGCTAGAAGAAGCTCACATCTTGCTCATCAACAATGGCCCCGGTGTCGTCGGTGTCGAGACTCTCAAGAACCTGATTCTTCCCGGCGTTGGACAATTCACCATACTTGACTCTACTGTCGTCTCAGAGCAGGACCTAGGTGTCAACTTCTTCCTCGACGAGGATAGCCTTGGTTCCTTCCGCGCTGAGCAGAGCAGTCGTCTGCTGCAAGAGCTGAATCCAGACGTCAAAGGCTACGCCATCACCGAGCCCATCGAATCCTTCATCGCCAAAGACGCCGCTCTCAAGCCATACACGCTCATCCTCGTTGCCGCTCCCATCACGCCAGACGTGCTCCAAGTCATCTCAACACACTGTCAGACACACGCCGTGCCTCTGTTCTACATCCACTGCTCCGGCTTCTATTCGCACTTCTCCCTCTCGCTACCTCCCGCCTTCCCCATCGTCGATACCCACCCCGATCCCGCGTCGACCACCGACTTGCGCCTGCTTGCTCCTTGGCCAGAGCTTATCCAGTTCCAGAAAGAGAAGACAAACAACCTCCAAGCCCTGTCACCTGAGGATATCGGCCATGTCCCATACCTTTTACTCCTCTTGCACTTCCTCGATGAATGGCGTGCATCTCACAACGGCCACCCACCCCAGTCGTACCAGGACAAGACGGATTTCCGCGCCATGGTCGCAAAGGCCTCGCCTCCTGACGAAGAGAACTTTACTGAGGCCACTGCTGCAATCATCAAGTCCCTAAATCCCCCAACCGCTCCATCATCAGTTCTCGCCGTCCTTGGTGCCCCCGAGTCGCAGTCTTTGGATGCCGCCTCCCCCTCTTTCTGGTTCATCGCCAGCGCCGTACGCACCTTCTATGCCACCCATGGCCAACTTCCTCTTCCTGGAGCAGTACCCGATATGAAGGCTAGAAGCGCCGATTACATTCAATTACAAAATATCTACAAGTCAAAGGCCCGCAAGGATGCCGCCGATGTATTGCAGATTGTTCGATCACTAGAGTCTGCCGTTGGCCGAAGGGACCCCATTGATGAGAAGGAAGTCGAGGCTTTCTGCAAGGGTGCCGCTCATATCAAACTCGTCCGTGGAAAGCCTCTTCGTATTGCACGCGGTGATGCCCCTCTTCACTGGGGTGAAGAGTTCGCCAAGTCTGCTGTTGAGCAGCTCAACAACTTAACTTTTGGTCTGGACAGTGGCATCTTGCACTACATTGCATTTGTAGCCTGGGACACGTTCGTCGGAAGTCACAACGCCGATGCACTCGGCGGCGAGCCTAGAGTGCCCGGCTCAAACAAGGCTGAACTTGAAGCCGACGAGAACAAGATGGTTGGTATTGCTTCAAATATCATGGATTCTCTAATTAAGGAGGCCGGGACTTTTATCGAGAACCCTACTTATGACGAGCTTAAGGAGAAGAGCGCCAAAATCGTGCGCGAGCTGTAAGTCATATTTATCTTTTACCAATCTCGAATTCTGCTAACTCTTATGACAGCGTTCGTGCTGGCTCATCAGAACTACACAACCTTGGCTCCCTTACCGGCGGCATGGTGGCCCAAGAGGTCATCAAGGTCATCACGAAGCAATATGTGCCCATTGACAATACTTGCATCTTCGACGGGATTGAGAGCAAGGCAACCGTCCTTCGTGTCTGAGCCACTTCGCATTTCACGACTTTTACAAAATATATGGCGTTTACAAGGGATATTCATGGCTATCAAGAAAGCATAGCGAGGCGTTTTCAATTTGGACTTTCTCTCCATCACCTTTTTGGTCATGCTGTTACTGTAGATCTAGCTAGACCTCAAGAAGTGGCATACTAGTTGCATGGAATGCATCATGAAAACATACAAGATTACTTCTCACATTCGACAAAATTTCATGAAATGCTTCTTTCAACTTCATCAACACTCAGCATCACCTAAAGTGTGCTGTGTCCACGTGGTGGCGAGCTTCAGGTCAATTATCTTGTGCCGTTTTCAACCCTCTTCCCCTGGAGGGCGGCGTAGTAGAAGTCAACATGATCTGTGGAAGAAAGTCCAAGACGCTGAAACTCATTTGATGACATGTTTTGCTTGTTCTCTGCTATGTACTAGACCCCGTTAAACATCGACAGTCGACTTCCATAGAACCCAGAGACAAGATCCACTCATCACCGTCTAGCACAGCACTGAATCACACATGTGTGCCTTGATGTCCGCTGAAGCAGCGAGTGATCCTTGTCGTGCTTGATACGGGCGAGAACATCGGCGCGATGCAGGAGGTACATGGACCAGACTCGCACTCTCCAGGAATCGACTGCCTCGGAAACTCACGAATAACTGCCATTCGTCCTTTCCACTGCTTGGAAACCCAAGGGAGAAAAAGAATAGGAGGTGGAGGATTCGTGTAAACTCGTCGAGAGCCCGGTCTCCTCCGTGTGGTGGACGGGGCGGTGTGCCTCCTGGAAACTGAATGCAGAGTCACGTCCTCGACCACCTCCTCCTCGGCGAGTCATGATTGGCGTGAATGCAGATGAGAGTAGGCTTGCCATAGGTTTTATCACGTCATCTGAGCGAGAGGAGAAGGCGCTGTGTTGGTCTCGATTGGGTTGATGGGGGAGAATGTTTGGGAGCGAAGATGTATTGATGTGTTTTCATATCAGCATGATCGATCAAATCTTGCCAAAGAAATGCCTTCATCACAATTCTGGCTGCCATACGCCGTTCTGTCCATATCCCATCGTCATATCTGGTTCAGCAAACCCAGGTGCGGTGGCTGCTAGCACGTCGTCCATTGTCCATGAGAACTGCTCTGGTTGTTGAGCTGCTCCTTGTTGTTGAGTCGAGAGTTGTTGATCCCACATTTCCTGTTGAGTGGTTAGCAAGGTTTTCATGATGGGTCGAGGTGCAAATGCTTACCCAGTTAATGTCGTTGGACACGTCCATCATATTACCCAATGCTGAGAAATCATTTGGAGGCGTCCATTGGTTCATCGCTGGCCAGTCGTTGGTCACCGGTAGCGTGTTGGGCATCGGTATAGATGGCATCGATATCTGCGACCAATCTGCAACCACAGGCACAGCTGGCGGTATCACATCCCTGGCCTGATCTTTTCTGACCTTTTCCAGCATGACCGCCATTGCCTTGCAAGCTTTTCGGACTTCCGACAATGCTGCATTCTCTAAATATGCTCCACCTGCATTAAACGAAGGTTCGAAGCAGTCATCTTGACCGGCTTCTTCCCAGACTCGCTTCGACGCTTCAAGTGCCGCAATCATATCTCCACGTGTAGCGATCTTGTCCGTTGCTGGATCCGATTGTTCGTTGAGTTGTCGTGACAGCTCTACACAGATTATCATGCTCGCTAGCAAAAAGTCGTGTGTGCCGATCGAGCACATGTACCAAGAAACCGATTCGAGCTGACCTCCAGGGGAAGAGGCTTGATAGATTTCTTGATGGTGGCGCAATGTTTTCATCGCTGAGCCAATGCAGCACTCTCGGGAGTATGACTCCGCTGCTTGGGTCGCTGTGGCCACCATGAATCGTCTGTGAAGTACTGTTTTTGTCTTCAGATAGAGCAGTTCCAAGTTGAACCTACACATCAACGATTCTGGATCTTCTGTGACACATAACTCCAGAGCCTGGAACTGTAGCGCACCTGGTATATTCGCTTTCGCTTCCTCCAATTTTGCATCCAGGTCCATGACTTCGGTATACGATGGTGCCGTTGTCGCGTGAGACATGTCTGCCGCCAGAGCGAAGATTTGGCACATCCTGAACTTAGCAGCGCCATACGAAGATGGCGTGATTTGGTCTGTAGGCCTTGAAGGTGGTAAGGTCTTGCTGTGGACGGAGAAGTCCTGGTCAAAGAGGTTATGTGGTGGTCTGGTGTCGCTCTGTACAGCGCGCAGCATGGCAGGCAAGCCCAGTTGAAACGACACGAGAGTGTCGACCATGTACAGCATATGCCACACTCTTCGCCGCATCTCCCCTGTCAGTACGGTTACGTTGCCGTAGTGACTCGGATCGCGATGATAGCCCATTCGAAGTGCCAGTCTGAAGACGACACCCATGATAAGCCACATGTCGAACATGTTGTTTGTTCGACTGCTTCCGGCATGCAACACCAAGCATTCGATTGTATACGCTCTCGGTTTCATGTAGTTGCCCAATACAGCTGCAGATGCCGCTAGCTCTTGGTACAGGTCCACCTGTTTGATCGCGGCGAGTACTTCTGGAGTATTGGGGTTTCTCAAAGCACGCATCTTGAACAAGCTTGCCATGCTAAGTATGCCGTATAAAACGCCTAGCCACATGACTGGCGCACTAGTCGGTGAACGCCAGAACTGTCGATATTCATTCTGGAATTGAGGGGCGTGTATGATAGACTTGTAGGGCTGGGGTGCTCTGAACCAAAGTGAGACGAGCCCATCCGCTTCAGGTCTTGGTGGGAGCATTGATAGCAGTTCAGCTTTCGTGACTTTTCGAGGCGAACGCAATAATCCAGGTAATCCATCATCATGGCTGTTCAGCGGTTCTTCATTCTGCCATGCATCAAATTCTTCGTCTGACGCCTCGGCTTCAGAATCGTCCAGATCGCGCTTCAATTCAGAAATACTGTCCAATATGGTTGCCCAGTGAGATGACCCGACATAACTAGTCCCCTCTTTGCTGATTCGTAGATGACCAAATGATTCTAGTTGGGGCGCTTCATGCTGATGATGTCTGACCGGTGAGTGATCATCCTCGCTGTACGGCGGAGTCACTTCGGGATAGGCCTTGTCTGCTCTGCATGAGCTATGTGTACTGGTCTGTGAGACTTCGGTCTGGGAAGAAGTGGGTGATTCCTTAGTACTAGTAGCAGTGCTGTTCGTTCGCCCACTACTGTGTGTCGCATTGCTATCAATTGTTGATCTCGAATTCATCAGGTCGACAACAAGCTGTTCAAGGTGTTGAATGCGGCCTTTAACATTTTGCGCACTTCGTGTTTTCGCTGCTGGTGGCAGATATGAGCACGATGATTCTTTGCTTCGCTTCGTACACTGATCGCATGGTGTAGCACGGTTGCATCGTAATTTGCCTTGTCGGCAGGCGGTACAGCTAAGTTGTGACCTTGCGCGCTTTTGCTTCATGTGCGCCTCGTTAGATTCTCTGTTGGCCATGATGTTCGTGGTGTTTGATGATAATTAGAGCTCGTTGCAGAAACATCAGGATTGAGCAAGTGCAGGGATGGAAGTTGTTGCCTTGCCAAGACTGGTTGGGCGTTCCTTCCCTCGATCACGGTATAGACCTTTGGCCACGACGAGTTCAATTCACTGTGTCATTCGACGACATCTCGATACTACCTGCTTGATACCTTGTAGAATGTGTAGGATTAAACCGAACGGGCGGTTGTAATTTCTACCATACTATTCATGAATCGGAATGTCATTTGTCAGCCGTCTGCGACTCCATGTCACCATGTCTTTTCGCTATGACCACAACCCTGACTGTAGTTTCGAACTCCTCTTTAGAGGTGACGGTCATCTTGGAAGTGAAGTTTGTGAGTTCTTATGACATTGAAAGATTTTCTCCCTTGAATTCGTTACTTTATATTGAGTTGTCACTCAATATATGATGCTTATGATATACCTTCGAAATCTTGCTCTCGAGGATTCCATAACCCTATGCAGCACCTTCCTTTCTGGCACCAGTGTAGAAAGCCAAACCATAGTCCTCGGTTGTGAATGTAATAGTCGAGCCTTTGGGGAAAAAGAAAACGTCACCAGGCTTGGCCTCCACTTTGTTGCCAGTCTCATCCGAGATAGTATATTGACCTAAGCTGATATCAGACATTGGAGTCCCGGACAAGTGGAGTCCAACATACCTTCAACGATAATCTTCATTTCGTCATAAGTGTATGTGTACACAAGAGGTGTTCCTTGAATATACATCAGAGATTTGAAATACAAAGCAGCCAATGGGAAACATACCCTTTTCTAGCCTGTAGAATCCACAACTGATGGGATGCTCGGGATTGGTCTGATCACTACTGTATACATCGCCAAGAAATGCGTTCTCATTGGCAATGAGAGGAGGCTTGTACTCCTTCTGGGCCTGAACAAAGTGTTTCATAGCAACGGGGGCAGACATAGTGGTAGATATCGAGGATATTGTCGATGTTGATACGTAGCAACTCAAATGATTGATGATAGATGTGAATTCAAGACGAACGCTCCCACCTTTTATCTACATTGTCGAATACCCAAGCTCACTGTTGTTGTCGATAGACCTACTGAGTACAAGTCTCTACAAGGTAGTTCGGCACGCGTGTTGAGATTGTGAACTCGCACGAAGTAGATAGACGCGATAGAGGACTAAATGTCCCGAATGAGCTGCGATAGGCGTGTTCAGATATGCCGTAACGGGCTTGGTCAGACCGGGAGATGATACCAAGCCTATGGAGAATCTTATCCAACGCATGCCACCACTGTCTTCAGAACACTTTATCAATTGACAAATCGGTGTTCCTTCACAGCTCAAGACATTAGAACGACATCATATCGACTTTTTTTTCAGTGGGCATTGTCCGATGCCCAAGATGTCCGTGCCTTCTCACAGCCAGAGTCCTGCTGACGTCTCATGATGAAGCGTGTGGTCGATAAGAAGAGCTCATGCACGTCAGTCGATCCCGGTCAGACCCCCGCCTCGCCCAGGGCGGCAGCGTCGGAGTGGAGAAGACAAGGTTGTGGTTCGCGGCAAGGGCGGGCAAGAAAGAGTTGGAAGGTCTTGCCCAAATTCAGAAGGTCTGTCCTGACCCCGCTTCACGCGATGATGGCGTGCTCCCGAAGCTTCCCATAAAACGCTCCGTCTCCCTCTCCCACCGAGGTTGCACTTCTTTTGCAGCTCTCAGCAGCAGAATACCGTCCACCAGAATTTGGAAAGAACACAGTGTACGTTGATAAATCCTCATCTGATAACTGCAGAAAAAAGAGAAATCAAAGCCATAACTTCAGCATCTCTGTTATGTTCCAAGTCCGAACCCATTCAAGAGAAAGACTTGTCATGTTTTCATCATTGGTGTCGACAACACAACACTCCTAAGCAGCAATGCATGTCCTTCTTCATGCCCGACAGAGAAACCAAAGCAACCCTTCCTGAGCGACTCATACAAAGCCGAAATAATTACCAAAGCAGCACTTCCTGAGCAACTTACCCAGCATTTCCTGAGCGACCTCTTCGGTTCTTTCCTGAGCGACCCATCTATCATGTCCTAGCGACTATTCCTAAGCGACAACTACCAGGCACCAGCAAACCTACAACATCTTGACCAAGCAGCGTGCAGTATTGCCTCAGCAATTGCAACATAGCAATATCATCCAGACACGAACATCGATTGACCAAGTCATCCATGCGACACCACGCACGCCATTATCATCGAGCAACAAGTCCAAGCAACACCCATCAGAGCGGCATCATACTGCAGCAACATTCGTCCACGCGTCAAAATCCATCCAAGAGACATTTCATCTACGTGGAAACTCATCTGAGCAATTTGATGCAGCATTGTTCATTAAGCGGCAATATTCGACACCTCAACCAACTCCGCTACCAAGCGCCCACCGATATCCAAGCAATTTCTGTTCACGTAACGTTTTGTCCGGGCAACCTATCACAGCAACATCCATCCAAGCGACAGACACCCCGGCGACATCAATCCATGCAACATTTTCATCCAAGCAGCACTTGAATGGGTCAGCTCACGATTGAAACTTTGGACTTGTGGAAAAACTCACCTTCCCAACCCCAATCCTTCATCACACCAATCCAATGCAACCGTCCGCGTACTGTGAGCAGCGTGCCTGTCGCACCGTTCACTGCATCGCGTGATCCTCGGCATGAGATGGAAGCAGCGTCCATTTGACCCGGATCACCGCCGGTCATGCGTCGCAGCTTATCCGCCCAAGCCATTGTACCTTCACTGGCACCTGCAATGCTGTTGAAAGACGAGCCACGTCTGGTCGATGATGGTCTGTTGTTGCCTCCTGGAGCCTGCAGATCTGCAGTCGCAACAAGGCTTCGCCTCACAGGCAAGACTTTGTTCTTGTACTCATCTCTTCTGCGCCAGACCTCTTCCATCACATCGACACACTTGTCGATAATACCGATTCTCATACGTTGAGACATGGCAGCCCAGCGGCTCTTGATCCATTGTCTATCCTCTTCGACGTCGGCTTCACAACCGGCCATGAAAAGAGGGTAGACATGAATGATGACACAACGACTGGCAAGAGGGACTGTGGCCAAAAACACAAGAACCTTCTTCGCCATGTCGGCTGTTGAGAGACGTTCAGGGATCTCGGGAAGTGCTTGGTGCAGGTACAAAAGTGTAGCCCAACGGTATGCCTCGGCTGTCTGCAATGCATGTCGCACGTCACATGTAGGATCTTCCGGTGGTTCAATGAACGCCGGTGGTTCCCACGTCTCGAGCATGAGCTTTAGCTCCATCGCTTGGCTGATCATGGGAGGCGAGTTCGACTCGGCGCGATAAACTCGGCGAATGAGGTTTGCTGTACGACCGATCAAAGGGAACAGAGTGCTTGCACATCCCATAAGAGGGTCAAGGTTAGAATCAATCGGCAAACCGAAGTCGATGCCGAACCCTGCATGACCTGAAGGCCCAATCTGAGGACTGTCTGGTGTACTGTAGAGACAGTACAGGTTGTCATAATCGTCGGACGTGTCCTCATCAGCTGTTGTCACGCGAGAGAGAACATCCAGGTAGACCCATGCGTTAGCAAGGAATTTCAGCCTGGCAAGGTTCAACCCGGTCAAGGCCGACTGCTTGTGCTGGTTCAGGGCGATGTTAATCATTGCTCGAGCACCCTGGATGTGATCATTACCACTGGAAAGGTGTTGATCCCAAGTCTCTGCGAAAGCAAGAGCAAGGGTGGTGGCAATGGCTGTGTCCAAATTCATGGTGCTTTCCTCAATACCTTCAAGCAGGTTACGCACACTCTCACTCTTGTGCTCGTGGCCGGCCACACGAAGAGCGGGGATGTCACGCGAAGAGTGGAATGCAGTCATTGAAGAGATGGCGTGGTAAAGCGCTGGCGAGGTCTGAGCCATTGGCCAGATCAACGTACGCCAAGGGTTCTCGTTTGGCCCATCCTTGATCGAAAGGATACCACAGGTCAGCCGATCAAACCGAAGCATCAACATCTCTGGACTGGTTTGTGCAAGTGATGGCTGCTCGTACATGTAAGTGATTCGTTGTGGGAAGACCATTGCTGGCGGGCTCGACATCGAGTTGTCGTCTTGGAAAGTCGGGCAGTGAGAGAGCTGCAGTGCCCAGGCGTCATAGTCGGGCACGATTGGGGTAAGTCCTCCAACATGTTTGTCAAAGTCTGTCTCCATCTCATCCATCAGTGGTGGATCGGTCATGTTCAGGAAGTCGTCCATGAAGTTCATATCGAAGTCGAACACCTCTTTGGTGCCTGGCATTGTGTTGGACGGCATATCATTCTCTTTCGGTGCACCATCAATGATGGGGTTACCATGAGGTGATCCTTGAGACGACGTTCCTGCATCGTTGGCAGAGTCGGTAGGGGATGCACCTTGCTCGGCTTGTACTTCAGCGGGCGAGGTTCTCGAAGAGTTCTGAACCGAACGTTCCTTCTCTGCAGACGGTGCACGTTGTGGTTTGGGCGGTGCGGGAGCAACGAAGAGCTGCTGTGCGAATGAGGAAGACAACTGGGCGGGTGCTTCTGACGACGGCGCTCTTGTTGTTGGTGATGCTGGGCTTCGTTTACCCGAGCCGTCAGCTGCACTTCCTAGCACGATCAAGGCTGCAGGACGTATGCGTTAGCAACAATGATACTGCATAGATGGTCGAAGACAAGTAAGTCGTGAGGTTGCGTCGTCAACACAAGACGATGGTATGCTGCCTCACATGACAGTTTCCTGCTCGAGTACTCACATCCATTGTTCTGCTTAGCAATGTTCGTGGCGACGTTGGTCTCTTCGAAGGGCCTCCACTTGAAGTCCTTCTTGTAACCTCCACAGTCCACGTTTCGTTTCTTGCATTGTTCGCAACCTGGTTTCATCTCATCGCATTTCAGGCGTTTGGCTTTGCAAGTGACACAACCTGAAAGTTATTTTGCTCAGTACAAGAAAAAGGCACACAAGAACCACCAGCATCAGGTGCGGTTTCAGCCTACCATTACGACTCTTCGACTGCTTTGGCTTAGCTACAGCGGCACCATCGCGACGAGGTTTACAAGTTGAGGCGGTGGACTTTTTCCTCGTGGTGGTGTTTCGTCTCTTGATAGGAGCCGCCTTGTTTTGCTCGTCGCCGAGCACTTGTTCAGGCTGTGGGACAGGTTCAGGCGAAGCGCGGAGAAAGACAGAAGGGGACGGTATCGTGATCGTATCCGCCATGTTGTGTGCTGTGATCTCGAAAGGGTTAATTGAGGAAGAGGCAATAGGGCATGCTATGAGAAGGGGTGGATTGTTCTTTTCCTGACAATGTTCCCTCGAGATACAAAGAGATAGCTGATACCGCTAGTGGGAAGACGACCCCGCACGAAATGTGGAGGCCAGAAGATAGGCCTAGGACAAGACCTGGCGTTGCATCATCAGCTTCGCCATTGGTCAATTTGGCCACGCTATCTAATCCCCAGCTGCATGTTATCTAGAACGTTGACCGTGAAGGAAGATTACGCCTCCAAACAAACCAATGGGAGTCGCGAAATAAATCAAGACTAATTCCCATCATTTTCACGACATCTTTACAATGTCCATGACTATCCTTGAAGAGAAATTCGAAGCGCTCTCACCAAAGAACTCGAGTGACTTTTTCAGGATGTTGCAACGCTTTGCTCATACGAGCACTGAACGCGTCCTTTTGTCTCCATGTGACCACAGATAGCGGCCTTGGGCGCTCTAAGCGGGGAAGCCTCGGAAATACAGGAATTTAAGTACCGCCGGCTTGGTGTCCGATCTCATCCGCTCGAGCAAGCAGCAGGATCTATGAATGAGTTGCACCGATTGTGAAGGAGAGAAGTCCTTGGAGCAACCGGATGGTGAAGATTCCGAGATTTTGCAGAGGAGAGAAAATCGAAGAAAAACCAGAAAAAATCGTGATATCTTGGCATGGAGAGAAATTGTTTTGAAACAAAGGAAAGAAAAAAGAGAAAAGATGGAGGTGAAGAAAAAAAGAAAGATTAATAGGGAAGAAAAAAATACAAGATTTGGACAAACCAGACACGAACGGCGAGAGACGAGAGTTGATGTTCACACAGGACCATAAAGTTGTAAGTCGAAGGACAGCGCAACTCCCATGATTGAATCGTGAATCGCTGTTCTTATTCGCCAGTGCGTGTGTTCTTCTTTTCAGTTCTCTCGCCAGCGAAGCAACCATCTCGCTTGCGCGTTGGGAAGGGATTGTAGGGCCTGAATCTCATCAACTCAGGCGAGATTGCATTCTGCTCGCCAACCATGGCTCGAGTATGACAAAGCAGTGCTGCTAGTGACGAAAGTCAGGACGAAGTCTCAGAGAGTAATCCAGGCTGAGTCTGAGAGCCAATAGGTATTCACCTGCTTCAATACGAATGTGCCAACGCGAGTCATCCATTCTGTATAATGTTTTACGAGCTGAATAGATGAATAGCAAGCGAGAAGCAATGTTTGGTTGCTTCGATAGGGCCACTGGCTACCATAGGCTTCTTGTTCGAAATTCGGGTCGCTGTACACGAGCACGCAACACTTGCACGTTCGGGATGACACAGGGCATAAATCGGCAACTAACCAACGTGCTGGAAGTCGGATCCTCACGTGGTGATAGACTCTCGGGGAGGCGAAGCACGTATTGATCACCATGCTCAAGGTGGGTTCCGTTCGGCGTAGGTTCGCGCCGCTGCGAAGAAGTGGCTATCTCATGCGAACCTCGGGACTTGGATGATAGAACGCGCACATCGAAGTCAAAGACAGTATTGCACAGTCTGCCAAACAGCCCTAACAGTATGGTTGTAATATGTCTTGCGACTTCTGCAAGCAGAGATATCTCTTTCATGCCTGGGCCAATTGCCGGCAACTAAAACGTGGCACTGGGGTCCCGTTCGGTACCACGACTGTTGAAGCGTTCGAACGCCTGCCTCTGTGGCTGAGTGTCGGGGTTGGTCTTAGCCTACGCCTCTTGACCCTCGAGACATGAGACGACACCAAAGGGAGATTATGCATCGCGCAGGGACTGAATATTCAGGACCGAAGGAGTGGTAGCTCTGAGTCGGAAGTCTTGTTTGTGAAAAGTGTCGTCCCAAACCTCAGCTGGATTTTAGTCATCCACTTGTTCGTATGCGCATCTTCTGATGGATCTTCCAGGACCCCACTAGAGCCGCAAGCAAGGTGGGGCCAAAGTGGCGCGCGGCCCTTGAGCTAATCGGCTCAACGACTCGCACCGATGTTTCCTGCAGGCAAGCGCGAAACTTTGGCACCACAAACTTCTGCGTCATCGATGACATTTGAGCGACACTCGTCAGCTACCCTTTTGGAAGGTCCTTATGAAACAAGACTACGAGAAGTACGCGGCGCTTTCGCGACGATGATGGTCGGCGGAGATAAACAGGCCGAAACTCCATGACACTGGCAATCCTCACTCAACCAGCAGATTCTGCCAAATGTCGTGGCGCTGTGAGTGGCCCAACGATCTGTTTAGGCTGTTCGAAGTGATGAGCGAAAGAGGAAGATCAGCAAGGTATTGCTTACACCTCCTGCCCCTCTCTCTCGTCAAAGGAGTGAGTGCGAGTCGTCGACCAGGCTATGCGCGGAGACGCTTGTTCTTGTGGATATCTCTACGTCCTTCTTGCATCGCGCCTGCCAGGAAACTGCCGTGCTTACAACGTCCAGGAGTAATGAAGCCTCGGTAGATTTCCCATGTGGTTTCCAGGTCTAGAAGGCGCTCCTTTGATCCCACGCACATCACCGGGTCCGAGCACCATTTAGCGCCAGACCCAGGCATGGATCAGTAGTGACATTTCCGCCGTTGAACTGGGCAGAACAGCCACCATCCATGATGCCCAGCCCAATGCAAGGATTGGAACCAAAAATGCAACAAGTCAAGGGCGCTCTTTCCCATTTGCCACCATAGCAATGGCCAATCTCGTAACCGACTCTTCTACTGCATCCAGAAGGCGTGTGTCCTTCCCCCAGGAATCGGTAACTCCGTGTCAAGGCCCGAGCCTGTTCTCTAGAACCTGTAGTCCATCAGTAGCCTTCTTTTTCTCTCCAACTTCCTCCTGTAACTCGTCTTCATTCATTCGTTACTGCTTCTCATCGATCTGCAAACCGTACCTTTGTTAATTCCCGCCGGCAAATCAATCTTCCCCTCGCACGGATTTGACCTTGTCACCTTTCATCATCATATCACCTCGTATTCTACGCGTACACACGAGGGTCTTTTTCCTTGCATCAGATCTATCACCGCATCTGTGGTCCTGGTTTCACGGCGCATTCTCCATCAAGGGCTGGATATCTTTCGCGTAGTCGCGTTCATCCAATCGATTCTTTTTCTTTCCCCTGAGTAATGGCCGGCGCTTGCCAGAGCCTTTGATATTGAGCTGTGTAGTGTTCCTCACTTGAGCTCTTCCATTGCCACCTGGAGGTCTACTGGTCCGCCCCTGTCAGGTCGTTGGACCTTGCATCACTTCGAGTCTGTTCAAAGAGACAGACATGCCGCAAATCGATACCAAACACGCACCCTCCGACTTCGAATCAACATCTCCCACGGACTCTGCTCCCTCGGCGAGTTACTACCATACACCCACACTACCACACTCATCATCTGCCGGAATTGCAAAGAGACGGAAGAATTCAAAGGTCAAGATGAGCCCTATACTCAAACGCGCCTCGTCAACTCCGCAGTTGAACGGCCTCTCTGTTCAGGAGTCGGGAGGACTCTCTCCCACAGCTCTTGACAAGAGAAGGAACAAGCTAGGCTACCAGCGCATATCAATTGCTTGCTGTAAGTAAATGACAGATTCGTTATGGTACGATGTGGCATATTCTAACTATCAGCAGCGCACTGTAGACGCAGAAAGATCCGCTGCGTTCTCGCTGAGAGCGATGACATGGGCCGATGCAACAACTGCATTCGATTGAAAAAAGAATGTGTCTTCTATCCTGTTGATTCAGCTGGTGGACCTGAAAGTCGCGCGCAAACCAAGGGATCTAAGGATTCATCAGTAATTTCTAACTCGCCATCCGAGATGCATCCTCCGGGCTCAAAATTGGAACACGATCATGAAACAGGCCGTTTCCCTCATCTCGCATCGAACGCGCCACCGGAGTATGGCTCTGTTGACCCTGCGACGGGGTTAGGCATCTCTACAGGCAGTAAGTCTCGTTGCACCCCGTTGACTCAATCAGAGCTGATAGTTTACACAGCACCCGTCGCGTCCGAGTTTGCATTCGCTCGCCCTGGCTATCCCGCCATCTACACCAATGACATGTCAGGAACCGAGCCTCCAACCCCTGTGCATTGGAGCTCGTCGCAGATGGGTGAATACCCCAACTATTCCACTACAACAGCCGAACACTCTCCCAACGTATATCCTTCTTTCTCTTTCCCGCCGCAAAGAGATGAGTATGCTCTCCAGCAGCCTCCGTTGCGATCCATGTCGTATGGACACATCGAACCTCAGCTCGGGAACTTTGCACCGGCTGCAGCTCCTATCGAATACACTAGACCAGGATCAGCGCATTACAGTCTGACACCTCTCGACACAGGAGCTCCTCCAGTCTGCACCATGTCGGAATCATCCATGACACCCGTCACAAGTGAGCCAACCATGACTCCTATTGGCATGTACCCTCCTCAGTGGGGTTTCTATCAGCACCAGCAACAACCCCCTATGGGTATGGACTATTCGTCTAGACACGACTCTCTGCCCACGCAGTGGTATCATCCTCAGCAGCTCGGACCATCTATGACAGAGCACGATTTACATCACCACCAACAGCACCCCATGTCCCATGCTCCCGGAAGCGGATATTCCAAAAGACCTTAAGCGAAATTGCACTTGGACCTATCAATCACAACTCCGACTTCGTTTCGAAGAGCTTCACTTCAATTTCTAGATTTATGGGTTCTTTCTTTCATTGGACTTACATTTGGGCGTTTCCAGCGGTGTAAAAAATCAGGATGGGCTATGTATTTTATCAGGCGTTCTCAAGACGTATCGACAGCACACGACAGGGTGGTCTCTCAATAGGAGACTTGGAGTTCTGTGTTTTGGGAGGAATTAATGGGCTGAGAGAATCAACCTGGCGACGGTCTGATGCACATACAGTAGTTTGCTTTCTTGTTGGAATCAGTACACATGATAGTTGTTCTCTTCATGTGTTTTTTCACCTTTTCTCGGAGTTCTAATTCACTGTGTTGACCTCTCCCTCCTCAACAACTGAACGTCTCATGTTGCACTCCTTCGGCCCTCGAAACCTACACAACGCGAGCACTTTCCCCTTCGACTTTGACGATGTGGAGCCGTTGTTAGCGCGTACGATTGGACGCCACAGACTCACAGTGTTGCAATTAGGATCATCACTCTGCGCAAACCCACGACTCTTCCACGATCTTGTGGACCTGCCAAATTATGGTGTGCTTTAGCGTTTGTAGACCAATGACCAACAGTTTCCAAGAGTCTAACGCAAGGCAGGTGAACGATTGTAATCGTCCGTATCAGGGCGTGATCTTTGATCAGTAATCCTGCCTACAGTTTTTCAGGAAAGGTGCCCTTTCAACCGACACGTATGCACAATAATGCGGATCGGAGATCAATTCATCCGTCGATACAACCACAAGCTTTCTCCGTGAATGAGTGATCTTCTGATCTTCTTTTGAGGAAAATGGCACTCTCCGTGAGAGTTCAATAATACACGTGGACATGCGAATAAGAGTGCATGCAATGTCTGCAGCAGCGATCATGACATCCATCAGGAGAGGTGGTGTCGTTAAACATGTCCAACCATCAAAGCGCGAGCAAATGAGGAAGAGGGAGGGCCCAGATGCCCCATAGGCTTTGCGATGGCTGATTTTCTGAGGCTTGACAGCGTTCCTTTCGTTTAGCGTTGGTAACAGAAGAGCTCTGACGGTTTTCTGCTCTGACCTGATGATCGCCCGAGCTTTTTCATGTGGACTGCTCCTCCGATGACTTTTGGCCTCTTCCGGTTCACGGGTCATTGCATGCCGCATCATCGTCCACCCAATCACTACCAATCAACCGCATCTTTTATTGCGGAGAAGTTCGGATCTTGGATGATGTACTAATAGGATCTATGGTATTGTGTCAGTAGGGAAAAGTGAGGAGATTGCGCGTGCGCCCTGTATGTATTTTGGGCCAGACATTATGGTGACCAACTCGAGGCCAGGTAGTGAAGCTGGGAAATTCTATATCCGATCACTGATATAGGTCATAGCAAAGCCAGGCTTTTCGCGTTAAGTGGAGGCAGGAGGATACTCCATCTCCTCCGTGCCAAAAGAGAGAAAGTGTGTGAAATGTTTAAGGATTCGGGGGTCAAACGTTGCAATCGATTTGTGCCCTTGTTCTCGCCTTTGCCCAATGACATCCAGCCCGGAAAGCCATCTCCCCCTCTTTCTCTTGTCTTCTCAAACACAGCCACAGTCCACTTTCCTGCCAACAGGAAACGCCCTGGCGTTGGGGGTGGACAGGAAGCATGCCAATGACATGCCCTCCTACGGGGTTGTGACCGAGAGCGAAACCGCAGATCTGGCAGCGGCCGTTGTGCGGACATCACTGCGTAAGCC
The DNA here is from genome assembly GCA_022813425.1 of Aureobasidium lini. Classification (NCBI taxonomy): domain Eukaryota; kingdom Fungi; phylum Ascomycota; class Dothideomycetes; order Dothideales; family Saccotheciaceae; genus Aureobasidium; species Aureobasidium lini. The sequence continues at coordinate 284,328 of JAKLML010000030.1, forward strand.
TTATGCTGCATCTTGCTTACTCGCCGTCGGTCGCTCTCACACTCCTCCTCGCCAAAAGACCACATGCATCTGTGGGGCCCTTTGTCTTTGACTTGTCTTGTCCTTTCCGACTGGTAAGAAAACCGGGGCCATCCTCTCATGAAACACAACGGACACGACAGGCTGCTAAAAAGACTAGAGCGAGAAGCATAGCGAGTCGGGTGCGATGCCTGCAAGCGCTGCCGGCGGCTATGTTCGGCGGGCGCAACGTAAGGCACACGCTTGTGTGTTGATGTACAGTAGCATTTTTGGTTGCTCTGCGCAAGGCTAAATCGGCGATGGCAAGACAGTTTGACGAAAAAGAGCGACTATGACGGTCACCCCAAGACAATCCCCAAGAAAACAAGCGACGGCAAGACCCGCAATGCGCTGGGATAATGCCAGGGAGCAGCTAAAAGAAGGTGTGCGTCGTATGGCAGCAGCGGCAACAATATCGGCGGGGGCAAAGGGCAAGAACAGCGAAAACCTGGGTTAGTGCTCGCATCGCAATTTACACAGGGAGTAGAAGAGGGTGCACAGGTTTTCGCGCCCTCTCTTGCTTGTCGCACATCTCACAGCAGCATCTCTTGTCGGACGTCATGCTCTGTGTGTCGAGTCGAGCTGCATGTCCACCACGTTCGAGAACGCCGGAGCATGGACTTCACGTGAGACGAGGCCCAGACAACCATGCGTCTGTCATATGGAAGACTCGAGGCACGTCCATCAGTGTGACGTTTCCTATCACGACCGCTTGCTATCGACTATCAAGTTTTCCCATCTCGACCTTGGTCCTCCCTATCAACCCATGCTGTAATCGCATGGAGCCTCAATCAATGAGACCAATCAAACCTGATCACAAGGGTCATGTAGGACATTATCCAAGGATGAAGCAGACAGACCACCAGACCCAAATGACGTTGGTGGTAGAAGAGGGGTGAGAGGTGAGCTTGGTTGTCGCACTGTACTTCTACACGACCCCTCGTTCTGGTCTTATATAAAGGTAGCTGTTGTAGGTGAATTGTGAGGAGTCTCATCAACAAACCAACTTATCCTTTTTACCAAATACACAAAACAAACCCCACCACCACCACATACCAATCAACATGTCCGACGAAGGCCGCGAATCTTTCACCGACAAGGTCTCCAAGACCGTCATGCCCGACAGCCAAAAGTCGACCGGCGACAAGTACAAGGACAAGGCCTCTGGTGGCATGGACAGCGCCGCTAGCTCTATGCAGCCCGACAGCACAAAGTCAGACAGCCAAAAGGCCGGAGACAAGGGCTCCAGCATGTTTGAGCAAGCCAAGGATGCTGCCAGCAACACCTTCTCCAGCGACAGTAAGTTGTTGATCTAATGACTTGGGAGGAGCAATGATATGCTAACTCGATGTGCAGAGAAGTAAAGCTCTCAAGCTGTGACTGCTATGATGATATGATTATGTCGAGGCCTGTGTGCCTACTAGTAACAGATACCCTTAATCAAATGTCAATGAAGTGTGTGTACCACCTTCGACCAAACTCAAAGCCTCTCCGTCACCACACACCCTCAGAAACATACCTGTAAACATGCAAAGTGATGTATTGGTGTCCGGTCTTGACCGCTGAAAGTCCCTGGCCAGCAGGCATGAAAGCATCAACCCAACCTCGCGTGCAGAGTTGCTGCAAGTATCATATGCTACCATCCATGGCATTGGCCGCCTGCCTGCTCGCAAAGTTCCGCAACTCATGAGCTTGCGCTGTTCTGTCCAACTCAAAGACCGAGGTGCAGACCGCCAGACATGTCGGTGTCTCTATCCGGTCACCAACCGTTGACATGTGGTCCAGACCATATCAGACCCACGCTATTAGTTCTATGCGCATCCTGCATTGCATCCGTACATGACATCGAGGTTCGATGAATTCGAAAGCAAGGCCGAGTGCCTAGAAACCCGGTGCTTGTTCGTTGTAACTCAACAGTACATTGGTGCATTGACCCTGGTGTCGTTCGTGAAGGATCCAGACTAGTTGTTGTTTCGTTAAGTGACTACGTCGGTTGAAGATGTCGTAGTGCTTCCGTGCAGATCTTTCTAGGCACCTCGGCCAGCGATTCGCGAGTGACAGCAGTTGCAGTAGGTACTGGAACCCGAGACTCGAGTGGAGGGAGTCGAGTAGAGATTCGATCTATCAGAAGGCAGGAGGTTTTTCATAATCAAAAAGCCATACAAGAGATAGTACAGTTTTAGGTATCTGCTCTTAGCGGACTCCTTGGCTAATTTAAAGATAACTGTATGTTGTTTCCTCGAAATTGCGTCAGAATTTAGAATCTCTGAATGCGCCTTGACGGACCATCACTTTTCTCGCAAACCAACCTCTAAAGTAAAATACTCTCGATCTTCACAATCACTGTCGTATAGAGACACCCAACTTAACCATCACCGCTAGCTGCATCTGACCCTACACTAAGCAACCTCTTCGGCCAATACAAGCTCTAGTAGAGCAAGAACCACCACCATAAAAAATGCCAAAAGAACGCTCTATCAATCCCGTCGCCGCCCAACACAAAGCAGACAAATAACAACAACTTAAAAAACTTCTCTCCTATCCCTGTTATCCGGCGCAAACGACATACAGCTCTGCACCTGTGTTGCGCAATCTTAAGGAAGAGTCGAGAAAATTCGTGCAGACTACGGTAGCTCAAAATATTGCGAGATAAAAGGGTTAAGGTAGGCGATTACTAGAACCGGAAGAGGCGGACAAGCTAGAAAAGGCAGGCTATAACGATGCGAGAAAGGTGGCCGATGAGATGGAGAAAGAGGCAGAATTTGAGATAATGAGTCGAGGAGAAACTAGAGGACAACAAGCCGAGAAGGGGCACTAAAGGCATGTCGAGATGGGGGAGGTCGAAGACGAGGGCATCTGATCACATCTCGACATTCACAGAGCTCGAGACGACATTCATACTTGCACACATAATTCACGACTTTCACGACAAGCTGAGAAAAAGTGTTCATGATTCATCTACTACTGACTACTGTATCCGTCTGCGTTGCTTCATAGCTTGGGTGTGTTGGCCGAAGTCCTGACAGAGAGTTGTCAGCATGGTTGTTCGATCAGAGGCATGTCGCAAACATCCAATTGCTTACCAACACAGCGAAGCACTTATTACATCTCGTAAGTGTAAGAGAGGCACTTACAGGTGCTCGTGGAAGAAGTTCAACAGAACGCCATAAGCATCCATGTAGTTCTTCTTGACATTCTCGTCCTCGAGGTCGGCACTACAATCATCGTTAGCATTGTTTCGTTTCACCAATCATCAACGCAGAACTTACCGGGCAGCCATGAAACCATGGACCTGGTCGTTGTACCACTTGACAAGATGCTTGGTCTTGACACCCTGCTCCCACTTCTCCACTGCCTCCTTGTCCTCATCCTTACTAGGCAACATAGCAATGGGAATGCTAATACCAGCAGCGTCGTTGGGGTCGACCATGGCGGGGTGGCAGGCAGCGGCAGCCTTGAAGACGGTATCCTTCTGCGAAGACAAGTTCACAATCTTGCCGCCCCAGCAGAAGCCAACAATGCCCCAGGATTGAATGCTCTGGTTCTGGGACTTGATTTCGTCGATGACCTTGGGAATACGGCTGACGGTCTTGGGTGGTGCACCGGTGGTCTCGAAGAACTTGCCGAGACGCTCGCCCTTCTCCTTCTGTAATGGTTGTTAGCAACTTGATCTCAATGGCTTGATCATGCAGCACTTGCGGTGTCAGGAGGGTAGTCGCTAATGTCGACGGGCTTGCCCTCGAAGAAGTCGGGCATGAAGACCTTGTACTGGTTCTCCTTGTCGCTGGTAGCGAGGATATCGGCACCCTGGATAGTCTGGTCCTTGAAACCGAAGATGTCGTAGATGACCAAGAGAGCCTTCTTCGCATCGCTGGGGCCAGTGACATAGGTCTTCATGCCATCGATAGTGGTGTAAGTACCCTTGGCATCATAGCCCTTGCTAATGACGGGAGGAACGGTACAGCAAGCGTGAGATTGAGCCATTGTGTATATATTTCTGGATATTGAGAGGTGATGGAGTTCAGTGTAGCGGAGAAAGGAAGAAGTTGAAGAGTTGGACTTGAAAGCACGTAGAAGAGGAAAAGGGTAAACGCGTTTGCTTCCAAATCACCTGCAAATCGTTGTTTTGGCTTTGAACAGCTCCACACAGGAAACCACCCGGGTGAAGCACCATCGAGAGCTCGAGAGAGATCGAGCTATGGGGTAAAGTACGTCATGGTTCGTCAGATGGCCGGAGACCGAGGCCGAAATGTGATTGATGGTAAGCGGATAACCCTGTCCGGAATTATCATACCATGTCGGACCACGAACAGCACCGCTATTGATCATGATACATAACTTTAGTGAGGCAGATGTTATTCTTAGCGGCGAATTGGAATCTAGTTATCGCTCCGAGCGCGTTCTATGGTTGTCGTCAAGTCTTAAGTGCTTTTGTGCAATTTGACACATTCGATGCACGATTCCCCTCCCAGACAGTGGCATATCATATCGAGTGTATGGATCGAAAGAACTTTTACCATAACGCAACACCAATTCCTTAGTAGGCAACAAGTACATAGTTAAGTAAAGCGCTGCAGCTAGACGCAGACCGGGCAGCGCGACCGTGATTCACGGGCACATCTCGGTGTCGTTACGAGAGTTGAAATGCCGTAACAGCGCTGAGATGTCACCAGAGATGCCAAGATAAGCGAAAGCGCTCAGAAGGTTCCATTGCCTAAAAGTAAAGCGGTAAAGTGGAGTCACTTAAGAGCTCTGTATTACAATATCGATCTGGAAAAATTCCGACTGGCTGGAAAGATTAGCCAATCAGATCAAAGGCATTTTCATGACCGTGATCTCGTACTCTCTGTTTCCTGTTGCTCCCTCGGCCTCGCAGGCAAATTCAACATAGCGTCGTACACGTCTCGAAGCCATATCTGATAAGCGGCACAATCCATCAAACTCGACTTGTTGCGAAGCCTTGTCGACAGTCGTCTCCCGTATCGATCATCAGGTCGCCAAGAAACACCATATTCCCCCAGGTTGTCAGACGACGATAGAATAGGCTGCAGCAAGTGAGTTGCGTGCTCCCTAAGCACCTTCGTCTTGGCGCTCTCTCTCGTCCATACCACTCTGCCCCCGAGGCAGTGCGCATTCATTCGACGAGACCAAACATCATCCTCATCTTGTATCATGTCCAACCCGGCAACAACACTTGCGCCGTCCCCTGTCGCCGGTCCACGCTTGTCCACCGAACGCTCCAAGGAGGAACTCGAACTCGCCGAACGGTTGATCGAGCACTCACAAGGCATCCAACATGCTCCACCGATAGCCGACCGCCGAACTACACCATCAACAGCCGACGGAGGCAGCAGAAGTGGTGGAGATGTCGAGCGGTTGTCTGATGATGGAGGCAGTGAGACGAGTCTCTCGGCGCAACAACAGCAGCTCACTCCGCAACATTCACATCATCAGCAGCAACAAAACCTGCAACTCCCGTCCATCCACGAACTCACATGGGTAAAACAGAGGAAACCATTCAATACAGGCATGGGCGGAGCAGGTCAAGTCTGCAGGTACGCCATATCTAGCCGCGACATGCCATTCTCATACTAACCAAGCACTAGCAACTGCGGTACAACGAGAACACCACTATGGAGACGCTCACCAGCAGGCGACACGATTTGCAACGCTTGCGGACTCTACCTCAAGGCCCGAAACCAGATGCGCCCTGTCAATCTAAAACGAGGAGCCCAAGCACCGGCAGCCGGCCAGCAACAGCAGCAGCAGCAAGATCAGCAGACGACGGCATCAGGAAATAGAAAGAGCTCATCGCCGTCGGCCAAACAGCTTGGAGGAGCAACATACGTCGCCGACACAACATCGAACGGCACATGCCCCGGCGGAGGTCGCTGCAACGGTACTGGAGGCCACGATGGCTGCAATGGATGCCCAGCATACAACAACCGCGTCAGCAAGACTGCGCAAATTGCGCTGGCGCAAGCAAACGACAGCCGCGCACAAGGCCAGCCTCAAGGTCAACACGCCGCCAGCCAGAGCCCGTATCCGCACGCTCAACACAGCCCCGGGCCAAGCCAAGTGCCGGCGGCCAGCGTCACGGTCGCCTGTCAGAATTGTGGTACGACAATTACGCCATTGTGGAGACGCGACGACAACGGACACACCATCTGCAATGCCTGCGGTATGTTTGCGATCGCAATTTCTTATCTTATCTTGATCAAATCTGATTCAATCTTTTAGGTCTCTATTACAAGCTTCACGGTGTACACCGCCCTTCAGGCATGAAGAAGTCGGAAATCAAGCGTCGTCGCAGAGTCATGCCTGCTACCAACGACCAGCATCTTGCTCCCTTCTCTGTCAACAACACGCAGCCCATCTCGCCTCCCCCCGAACCCGCTCCCACTGCTCAGAGATCCGTACCGCCCTTCTACCCTCAGCCGCAGCAGCAACACCAACACCCCGAACACTCTCACCCTCACCAGCTCCCTCTGCCTGCTTCACTCGAGCCTGTTCGCATTTCCCGCGCCCCAATTGCTGTCGATTTTACGCATTTCGGCAAGCCATTGCGCCCGACATCGGCCCAGCAGCCCGCTTTTGCCCAAGCTTCAAATCCGCCAGTCTCGCGCAAGCGTTCATTCTCCATCAGCAACGCCTCAGATCAGGCGCGCCAACCTCCTTCACCCGCATACCCTCATAGCGACCGCAGCCATAGAAGCGAGGCCGAAAATATAGATCCTTCGCTTTCTTCAGCACCGCCCGCACCTGGTTCCAGTACTTCAGCACAAGACTACAAAGCTCCTCTGGCTGTCATGGGCGCGGGTGAATTCCTGACACCATCGCGACAGGAAAAAAGAGCAAGGCTGGAACAAGAAATGGCAATGATGAGAGAAGCGCTCGTGGCCAAAGAAAGAGAAATGGCCGAGTTGAGCGAATAATCCATTCCACGACATTCACGATTCCCTTTTGAATAATTTTCCTTTTCTGCATTGCTCTGGTTGTTCGGTGGCTTCTTTTATGATATCTGGCTGTGTTTTCAGCGCAGTGGTGGCATGCTTGGAGGATAACCTAGGCTCAATTCTGCTTTGTTTCAACTTCTGAGGGAGTTGACGGTGGTGCGAGACGTTCGCATTCGCAGGCGCATGTGCATACAGGACTGGTAGTTACAGTACAAACTTATCATAGCAAGATGTTGAAGTATCCTGCAGATCAGCGGTACCTGCATACAAATGAAGCCTGTCATGAAGATCATATTGCACATGAACCACTTTCTGCGATGTAGATTTTCGGAAGATAAGATGCCGTTCTTTGAGATCGATTCGTACTCGAGTATTTTAACCGACATCCGATCATGTTTGAGCATTTGGAGCAGATACGATGATACGAGCCAGCGAGATCTAGTCGTTAGTTTACCTCTCCTTTTGTCAGACATGAGTGCTTGAATATGTGCCTGACACCCAAGGACAACGATCAATTCGTGGCGACAGCTTGTCTACTGAGAGCACTATCGCTGCTCGGCATTAGTTTGCCTGTCGATAGTGATCACACTTCATGCACTAGATACATGCATACATTTTCAAGCAGACATTGATACTGCTCATCGGTAGAGAAACCCTCGGTCTGTACTCACATTCCTTGATCCGAGGTCTCCTATCCCGTGATAGCAAGATGGTAGAATTAAAGGTCGAAACTTGTCAAAGGCAATAAGCTTCTTGACGCGCTTGGCCGATGCCGCCCGTCGCGCTTCGTATTCCGCGCCAACTTCCACCTCCACCTTCCTCTTTCGCTATCGCTCTTGCTATGAGGCATGTCGCGTGCTGAGCGTGCCTCTCTCGCAAATTACAGAGTTTGTTCCTCCATATCCTGGCCGCTGCTCTAGGTCTATCTAACCGAAGTTGTGGCTACGAGCTTGTATACGGATCTGCGGCCGTAAAGGCCTTCGTCGCGACCTTTGCATCTGAATAGGCAGGTGAGGGATGGCGGACATGCACTGATCGCCCTCTAGAAGCCCCTGAGACCAAGTCTTGATCTCGTGCCAGTGGTGTTACCTGAGACCGCCACTGGCCGACTGGCGGTGTCGCCGACAGTGACCGCCATGTCGCCGACGGCGGCGTCCCCGTGCGTATATCTGGTAATGTTATAGCCTCCCCGCGAAACAGGTGATTTCGCTAGTTAAATCGTCATTTCAGTGGGTCTAAACTGTAAATTTTGGACAACTTAAATATATACACGGGTAACTATCTCTAGTTTTCCTAAGGCTAACTATCGTACTTAAATGGTAAGAGGGGTCTCTAGTTTTCTTTATTAGCTTATTAGTATACGTAGTATACGGCGTACGCGTAGGGGTCGTCGTATAATGTTACGGCGCTTACCTATAACAAGTGCTATAGCTAATAGGGTAACCCTACCTAAGGTCACGTAAGCTACGGAACCGAGGTTCTACTAGAGAATAATTATATAGCCTATGCCGCTTCTATGTTTATAGCTCTTCGAGCTACGTCCTATTATTAAACCTATCTACTAGTTTTACTACCTAACCGTAGATAGCCTATTAAATACGACTATACTCTATATAGCTGCTCCTTCTACTATATACCCGACCTGCCCCCGTAACATTACGTAGCTCCTACCTAAGGAATAGCTACCCGCTAGCCTATTACTATGTCCCTAGAACGTCCGAT